>CM060179.1:51921929-52189429 GCA_030549775.1 Tamarix chinensis | reverse complement strand
TAAATAAATTCTTTTTTTAGATTAATTTAGGATATTTGAAAGATTTTTCCTTAATTCTATTTTAATTAGCAAAACACCCTAATTTTTTCCAATTAAACTATTTATTATTTTCCTCTTGATTTTACCTTAATTACTTCATCTTCTTTTAATAAAATAATTAATTTAATTAATTTTCCTAATAGATCCTTATTTTTCCTTAATTCTCTAAATTATGGTTTTGGAGTATTTTAGTACCCATATCTGGTTCTCTTAAGTTTGGAGTCAAACATATGATTGTTATCATTTGTATGTTCACTTTGTTAAAGATTGGCTTACATAGATTTTATGATGAAATTTAAGATTTATGTAGTGCTAGGTCTAATGAATGCTTAAATTTTGGATTTCAAAGTATAATGGTTATTTTCATAGATAAATTACCGATTACTTTAAGCATTCAGGTTTTATTATATGTTAAAGGTTCATGTGTTAAAACATACAAAAATTTTATTAATGTGAATGTGTTATAATCTAAACAAGTGAATTTCTAGAAAAAAAATAGTATGGTGATTATTTTGAATAAATAATAATGATGAAATTTATATAACTAAACTTTGGAAATATATTTTTTAATACCCTAGACTAATGGTGTAGGGTCGAGTCTTTTCTAGGTGAACAAAAAATGGCTAGTATTGTAATATATGCCTACATTGCGATATTATTTTTTGAGATTTCTATGATGGAAATTATCTAATAGGATTACATGCTAATTTATGAATATTAGTTAGTATGTTCAATATATATAAGTGTACTTGAATCTATAATGTCAATGATGATTGAATAACATTGAATTCAAAAGAATATCTGCACAAGCAATACTATGGCCTTCCAGATCAAGCTTGTGCTCGCTTATTTCTAATGAATGATGATAATTAATTTAAATGAGGTGTGTGTGATATAAGGAACATGACCATATATACCTGATGAGCAAAAATCTATCCTTAAGTCTGTCAAAATTCATGAAGAAGATAACACCATTATCGAAAATGATGATGTATGTCCAAACGTTGTTACCACACTTATCCTTTCTATTTCTCTAAAATTTGTTGGTGACCCTTCACACCTCAAAGAAAAAAATTTTGAGCCTCTCTCAAACCCCCATTGTAAAAAAAAAAAAATTTGTAACTTCTAATGGTACAAAAATATTTTCCTCACTCAGATTATGATACGTGATGATTCAAACCCACCCTTATGGAAAGAAAAGTTTCTTCCCAATCTTCCAACCCATCTTGGAGGAAGATTTTGGAAATAAAAAATAAAAAAAGGCCTATGGAAACCAAATTACATATTTCTGATTCACCTATGGTGAGCTCATTAGCCTTAGCTAGAAAGAAAGTCTTAAAATCTATCAAGACCTCAAACTCCAAAGACATCTCAAATAGGAGACACACAAAACAATGTAGGAACTTGGTTATTTCTGCCAACAATTTGATATTCTTTACAATTCTACTAAAGTCAAATCATGTAATGGTTCCTACAAACCAAACTATCACTCAAATAATCACCCCAAAAAATCCACAAAGAAGCAAGTACTACCTCCACAACAACTACCATGCTATACGAAATCCCAGCCTCACATAAAATAACCTCAATCTTCTTTCTAATAACCTTCTAAAAAGGATATTACTTGTTACAAATGTGGAAGGAAATGAAATATATATAAATACCTCTAGCTGAATAGATAAATTTTTGAACTCAATCTTAATGAAGAAATAGTATGTAAAATCACAAATCCGCATGTAAAATTCAAAAATAAATGAATTCAAATGTTCTTAATCTTTACCTTATTTATTATTTTCCACAATAAAATGTGCATATTCCTCCATATTAAGACAGTCCCTTGAAATCCTTTGGTGTCTCTAATGTGTGTGTGTGTGTGTATCAATAACTAACATAATATCTATTGAATTATTCTAGTTAAATCCATAAATATTTTAACACTTCCATAGTCTCTATATATATGTGTCCACATCCAATTAGATACATCACACAAATAATTTATACTTAATTAAATCGTTTTTATATAGGCTTAACTTATACAATAACTTAAAATTTCTATTGTTCACATATAATCCCAAACATTGGATAATAATCTAACAATCTCCCACTTGGGTTATATGTGTAACTTTATAACTACGAGTTCCAAAATAACCACATGAGATCAACTTTTTTGTTGTTTCAAAATGTATCTACAACAAATCCACTCTATTATTCACACCAACATAGGATCAAAGTGGCTTTTGTCACATCTTTTCATAACTAAACTTTCAATGATTATGTATGTTGATATAACTAAATAACATGGATCAATATGTGGATGTCTAGTATGGAAATATGTAATCATAAAATACATATTTCTAACCGGTCCTTCTTAAAATTTAGTGAGATCAAATCATACACAAGTTAGAGAAGGAAATATCCAAAACTTTATTTTTACAAAAACAATATGGTTAAATTTTCTATAAATCAAAACAAAGTATATAAACATAAAGCATATAAAGTGACACATATCCACTAAAAATAAACATAATTGGATAATATAACACACATATGAACTACAGGCTCAAGAAATTGCTTAGATGACAATGCTTTAGTAAGTGCATCCGCAATTATGGATTCTATATAAATGTACTCTATCGACAACTCTCCAATTGGAACCTTCTCTTTAACAATCAAGAATTCGATATTTATACTTTTTGATTTTATAGAGATTAGGTTGTTGTTGCAATAATGAGCTTTAGTCTTATTATCATATAAAACTTAAGTGATATTTTAATACCATCAACTATATACAACCCCGCAGCAAAATTTTGTAGCCATATACCATAAGTGGAAGATTCATAGTATGCTACAAATTCCATTTCCATAGTAGAATATGATACAAAAATCTCATTGGAACTCTTCCAAGAAATGACTTATATATCCAATAGGAAAATAAAGTTTGATGTAGACTATATGTTATCTTGACATCTAACAAAATCAAAGTCAATATATTTTATAATCTCAAGCTTGTTTGAACTCCAATATACGAGCATATAATATTTCATTTTCTATAACTATCACACAACATGTTTAGCGACTCTCTAATGGTAAAGTATTGAATTACTCTGATATATGCCTAGCATCTTAATGATATACATAATATCCTGACACATAGACAATTGTGCATGCATCAAAGTTCCCACTACTGAAGTATATGTGACCTTTTGTGTTTCCTTACTTTCATTATCAATCTTAAAACACTATTTGAGACTAAATTTGTCTCCTTTGTGACAAGGGTATTTCTTGATTTGTAATTCTACCTAGAATACCACTTAAGAATCCTCTCAACATAAGCCTTTTACGGAAACCATAGGACATCCCTAGAGTGATCCCAGTGTATCTCTATGACCAATATGAAAGATGTATTACCAAGATCATTCTTCTCAAAGTTCTTAGCCATAAATTTCTTGGTCTCATGCAACAAACCTACATCATTACACAACTAGTGGTATGTAGTCAACATATAAAAAAATGCACTTGCTCAACCATTCATCAACTGAATTCACCTCAAATTTAAAAGAGGTGATCACTTGATGAAATTTTAAAGATCATGGTCGAGACACTTGCTTGTGCCCATAGATATATTTATTAAGCTTTTAAACCATATTATTTGGACATCTTAACATAAATTTTTTTTGGCTATACCATATAGATCATTTCAATGTCACCATTAAGGAAAGTGATATTTACATCCATCTGATGTAACTCTATATTAAAATATGCTACTAATGCTATGATTACCCTTAAGGATTCCTTAGAAGATATCGGAGAAAGTGTATTTTTGAAATATTTTTATTTATTTTGTGTAAAGACCTTATCGATAAGATGTTCCTTATATCTCTCCAAATTAAATTTTAAATCCCTTTTAGTTTTAACTGTTCATTTGCAACCACTGTGCTTATTTCCTTTAAGCAATGGGAAAAGACCCCATAAATCATTTTGCATCATGAAATTTATTTTTTCATTCATGATATCAATCCACCTTTGATAATTTAAAATTTTCATAGCTTGATGGAAGCTAATTGGATCATTTTCCATCACTCTAATTCCTATCTAATGTTTGTGGAGAAGCATAATGTAATCACTTGGAATATCACTTCTCCTTTCTTGAATAGATCTCCTTCATTATTGAGGTTTTGAGCTTTTTCTTGTGGAATAATCACCTCATTCTTAATATCTTGTTGTTAAACCCTGAGTGGAGGAAATTATGAAAGGGAGAAATAATGAAAAGGATTGGAGTATAGGGTGAGAATGGAAGGATGTCACATGGAGGTGAATGTGTATCATGTGGAAGAGGGAATGGTAAGTGAGAGTGATGGAGGTAAAGCATATAAGAAATGAGAGGTACTAGGGTTTGGGGTGGCCAACTAGGGTTTCATGGCCACATGTGCAAATGAGGAGTAAAGTAGGATGCTTGGGAATGGATCAAGTGAGGTGATCAGTTGGGGGCAAAGAGAGCATGGGCTATGTGAGATAGAGGAAGGTTAGGCTAGATTAGGGTTTCCTAGGGAGAACCCTAGAGGGAAATAGTGAGTTGACTCAGAGATAACCTGCGTACATGGGAGTTGGCTATTCATGGTAAGTAAGGAAAAGAGGAAAAGGATGTCGGGATATACTAGGAGGCGTAGAGGTCCCAAGATATGGGACATGCCTTTTAAGGAGACTAGGAAGAGATGGGTTGTGTGAGTGGGTAGTCCAAAGGACATGCATGTATAGGGTGAAAGTATCTATTGAATAAGATACACATAAGACACTAACCATTTAAAGTAGAATATTATTGATCCGGGCCCAGAACGATATACTGGCATAATAGTGGACATGTGCAGGGTGCCCTCGAGACCGATCCACCGATGAATAATAGTGGCCAGGTGCGTTGTGCCCTAGATGTTTCCGATCCACCAGCTATAATAGTGGGGGATCACGAGCTCAATAAACCAAACATTAAGTTATGATAAGACATGGGAAAGATATTAATTACTTATAGTGGAACACTATGAGAGTCAGGGCTAAACTGATCCACCAGCATAAGAGTGACTAGGAGCACTTTGCCTTGGAGACTGATTAACTGGCAAATAATAGTGGTCAAGAGAATTCTGTCTTGGATGATTTCGATCCACCAGCTATAATAGTGGGGTTCTCGTACTCACATGGACTTATAACAAGCATGATGTAAAATGGGAATTTTGACCAGAGATCTAATGATTAAGTTTAACCGGAAAAAATCATGGCTTGTACTATCTGTCTTTCATGTATGGATTACCTATATAGTTACCTGCTTGTGTTATCTGTATTTTGCGTATGGCCTTAGCTACATAGTTGCCTTACTTAGTATTTAGCGTACCGATCACTTGCTTCATGGGTACTACTCATTCCTATGAGTAGAGGTCCCTTCTGAGTTTGTGCAGATAGGAGATACCGTATTTGATGCCTATGACGCATTTGAGGCATCGGATGGGGCTGTATGTAACACCCTCAAAAATTAAAGTTGAAAATTTTTATTTAATTAAAACAAACACATGCATGGGGGTGATACCGTCGTGATCAGTACAAGTAGTGGTGGAGCTAGGGCTTTTCAATGGTGTCACGGGACACCATGCAATTTCAGATTAAGTATATTTTGATATGACAATACATCACAAAGACCAACTTGGTATAATGGAGGACACCACGGGAATTGTGCCATAATAGGTGGGATGGAGGTCAAGGGATCAAATATCTATGATATCCTAAATTTTACTTCAGCTCAAACCTATAAAATTAAAACAATCATCATGGTAGCATAAGGATTCGAACAAAAAATCACAAAAACATACCTTACCCTCCTCAACCATTCATCCAAATGTTGATTATTGATATTTTTCACTTATAGATATTATATATCCTAAATTGTTGCAATCCTTCCTTTTTAATCATAATCAATGTATTTGTTTATTTGACTCTAATTATGTTAATAGCAATTATAATAATATAACTAGCTAATTTTTTATTTATAATGTTATTAATAATATATTTTAAAATTATATGATTAATTAATGAATAAATAATATTTTAGTGAGATTTTTTAAATAATAATAAGTCAATATCATTAATCATGAAAAGCTATAAATCAAAAATAAAGTTTGGTTTATAAAAAAAGGATGTTATATTATTTTGAATGGTAAACTCATTATAAATAAAAAATTATTATTATTATTATAGAGAGACACCATGGAGTAAAATATCTGGCTCCGCCACAACAAGCCTAGCCCCCGGCCAGTCTCGCACCAACCACAAGGCTAAGTATAAATTAACAAATCATTAAACATACTTAAGGTAGAGAAATATAGAAATTTGAAATGCTTATAAAGAGGAAATTAGAGTGTGTGCTTAGCAGTCAATACAACTGAAAAAGGGTTACATAGTCAAAGCCCCCAAGGGGTTAAAATAATACAATGCATTAAACTAAAAGTAGAATTAGGAAGAGCCTGAACTACACCGCTCTTGGGCTCCATGCCAAGTCCCAAAAGATCAACATTTATCCCCCTCGATGCCTCAAATGTGTCATAGGCATCGGATACGGTGTCTCCTACCTGTACAAACTCAAAAGGGACCTCTGCTAGTGGGAATGTGTAGCACCTATGAAATAGGGATCAGTATGCTACGTACTGAGCAAGGTAACCATGAAGCTAAGGCCATACATGGAATACATATAACACAAGCAGGTAACTATGCAAGTAAACCATATATGAAAAACAGATAGTATAAGCTACGAAACAGTCCGGTTAAACTTAATCATTAGATCTCTGGTCAATACTCCCATTTCACACCATGCTCTTTATAATTCCATGCGAGTATAGGAACCCCACTATTATAGGTGGTGGATTAGAAACATATAGGGAAGAACGCTCCTGACTACTATTATTTGTTGATGGATCGGTCTCCAAGACAAAGTGCTCTTGGCCACTATTATGTTGGTGGATCGGTCTGGCCCCGACTCTTATGGTGTTCCACTGTAAGTAATTATTATCTTCCCATGTCTTATCATAACTTAAGGTTTGGTTTATTGAGCTCAGGATCCCCCACTATAATAGCTGATGGATCGGAAACATACAAGGCAGAATGCTCTGAACCACTATTATTCGCCGGTGGATCGATCTCTAAGGCATCCTACGCCTGGCCACTATTATGCCCGTGGATTGGTCTGGGCTCAGCTTAATAATCTTCCACTTTAAATGGTTAGTTTCTTATCCGTGTCTTATTCAATAGGTACTTTCACCCTAGACATGCATGTCCTTTGGGCTACCAGCTCAAACAACCCGTATGCCCCTATTCTCCTAAAAGGGTCGTCCCATATCTTAGGACCTCTACGCCTCCTAGTACATCCAAACGTCCTGTCCTCCTTTTCCTTACTTGCCATGAATACCCAACTCCTATTTGTGTGGGTTGAGGCTCACTTTCCCATATTTCTTAGTCAACTCACTATCTCTTTCTAAGGTTTTCCTCAGGAAACCCTACTTTGGCCTATATGGCCCAACATTCCTCTATCTCACATAGCCCATGCTCTCTTTGCCCCCAACTCATCACCTCACTTGATCTGTCCCCAAGCATCCCACTTTACTTCCCATTTTGCACATGTGACCACGAAACCCTAGTTGGTCACCCCAAACCCTACCATCTCTCTTTTCTCATATGTTGTTCCCCCATCACTCTCACTTACCATTCCCTCTTCCACATGACCCACACTCACCCTCCATGTGACATCCTTCCACTCTCACCCTATATTTTAATCCTCTCCATTATTTCTCCCTTTTTCAATCTCCTACACTTAGTGTTTTCCTCCCATGCACCCTTATACCAACCTACGTACTATTTTTCATCGATGGACTCCAATCACCCAAAAAACTCTTCCCTTACTTTACTTAACCCTCAAATCAACTTTTCTCACATAAGGATCATCCCCAAGTAGAGATTATTTATCCCATGCAAACCCTAGACTCCCCACGCAAGATTCATATCACTCTCTAATTTTATTCATATTATCCCTTTTATTTGTCCACCCATAAGTCATGAGATATTTAGGTCATTCTTACTTTTCTCTAGAAAACTCACTTCCTTTAACTTTTTTCATCTTTTCATCACTGCACTATATCTTTTAAAGCTTCCTAACATGCATGTCCTAAAGACTCATATCACATAAGCACCACAAAGCACATGATACATTATCATTTTATACATGCTATAAAGATAACACATACACTTACCTTAGCTCGGCGTTGCGCCATAAGTATATAGTCATAATCACATAAGATACACAAATATATCATCACACATAACATACAATGCACATAATACACATATTAGGACTTAACCATATCCTTACCTAAAATGACACCAAGCTTGGAGCACGCTCCTACACCTCCTTAGGGGTCAAACTTGGTTCGCCTATAAGAGGAAAAATACTAGGATTAACATCCCTCTTATTAACATTTTCATTATTTCCTAGTTACCTTTATTATAACATAGTATTAGGGATAATAATAATAATAATAATAATAATAATAATAATAATAATAATAATAGCTTAGTAGTAAAACTAAGGATATTATCCTTAAAAAGGTTGATCATGCTATTATTAGCCAAAATAGGTTTGAGGTAGTTATATTAGTCAATGATAAGATATTATTAATATTAGCAATAATAAAGATAATAACTTTAATAATAACAATAGTAATGATACTAATAATAATATGAATAATAATAATAATTATTATTATTATTATAATAGTAATAGTAATAATAGTAATGGTAATGATAATAATAATAATAATAAGTTTAAAATAATAATTGCACTAAACAAATTATACTTAAGGGCTTGGAAGGATTAAGGCACAACCTAGTGAGGGTGGCAGCTAGGTGGTGGTGGCGGCGGCAGCGCACGGCGACGGTGGTGGTAGAAGTGCTGATTTGGAAAAGGTGGTATTTTAGGGCTGGAAGAGGGAGAGTGAGATGGTAGTTGTGGTGGTGGTGGACTCTCGGGGATGAGAGAGTTGGAGTGGTGGTGGTGGCGTAGCAAGGATGGCGGCATAGGTGGTGGTGGTTGTGGTGGCCGAGGGTGGTGGAGAAGGAGGGAGGAGGAAGGAGAGGGAGAAGGGAAGAAAGAAAGAAAGGGGAAGGTAAAGGAGGTTCTTCTAGGCTGATTGGGTGGCAGGGGAGGTGGTGATTGCGGTGGAGGGTAATGTAGGGAAGGGTTTGGGTGGTTTTTCGGGTGGTAGTGTTGCATGGAGACGCTTAGGGTGGTGTTTGAAGTGGTGGCGGTGCAAATATGCAGGAGAATCTGGGTAGAGTAAAGAAGACCAAATGGGATCGATAGGGGTCATTTATAGGCCAATGGATGGGGAATAAGATAAAGGGGGAAGGCATGGTAGGGACTCGCCGGCTGACGGTGGCAGGCTGGTACGAGTCTGTAAGGTTGCAAGGTGCAAATCCGGTCGGGGAGAAGAAAAAGGAGATGAAGGGGGTATGTGAGAGAGGCAACTGAAGTGGTCTAGCTCAAAATGGGAAGGAAACGGATAAGGGAGAGAGTGGGAGCTGCAGGCCAACGGTACAGTAGCTGAGGGGAGGACTGTAATATGCTCAAAATTCACTATTAAAAAATTTCATTTTAAATAAGAATTAGTAGACGAAAAACTTGTAAAAGCGTGAATTTTGGAGATATTACCACCACACTTAGTATCGGACCGATTTACTCCTACCGTTCTAGTACCAAGTGCTAAGGCTCAAAGAAACATAATACGATTTATACAAATTCAACTTAAATTAGAATAGCACATCAAATTCATTACAAAAGATATAAACCCACAATTAGTGGTTATAATAATAAAATCATTTACCATGGTATTAAAAGGTGGAAGAAAAACCTTAATAATTTCCAAATAATCCTTACGCTCGTGCAATAGACCTGCAAGGGACACTACCCATTGAATAGGCAGGGGCCCACAAATGGAACCCTTCAATTCTATGGTACCGAGTAACCCCTCTAAACCAAACTGAAAAGCAGGCTCGCATGCATCACATCATGCGTAAACAGTATAAAATGATAACATACAGACTAATATACCATTTAACACCACACATACAATAAGAGATGCATAACATAACATCCACGTACTTAGCAATTCCATCATACGCTGAGAGAGACATGCACTAAGGTTGAACTTATATTCTAACAATAGATCATGAGGTTGATAGTAACTCATTTAGTCTCAAGTCATTAACGAATATCATTATTCCATCATCATCTCTTGAATTATATCCATGTGAGTGCAGGAACCCCACTATTATAGTCAGTCGATTGGAGTACACTTCAGGGCAAATTGCACCTAACCACTATTATTCGCCGGTGGACCGGTCTCCATGGTAGAAGGCTCCTAGCCACTATTATCACCGGTGGATTGGTCTGGCCCTGACTCACATAGTGTTCCACTATAAGTGATTAGTATTTTTTATGATTTATTCACATCCAAAATTTGGTTTATTGAGCTCAGGACCCCCACTATTATAGTAGGTGGACCAGAATACACATATATATCTTCCAAGACAAAGCGCTCCTAGGACACTATTATAATTAGTGGACTGGTACCCATGATATAATCTATCTAGGCTCGACTCAATTGTCTTTCACTTTACATGATAGTTTTTTTCCTTTTAATTAGCACAATAGTTCCATTTATTTTCCTCGAGGGGGAGATCAAGAACCCGTAGACGCAAAGGTACACTGGTCATACTGGAACATACAAGAAACTTAGTATCCTTCAACCATCAACCTAGGGACATAAAGGTACCCTAGTCGCACTGGTGCATATAAGCTACACAATACCCTACTGACAAGGACACCTAATCCATAAGTATGCATACCCTCTAAATAGGTCTATAGAGATCGATAGAGTAAGATGTAGAGCATGGTTGGGGCGCTAAGGCATACCAGCAAATACCAGAATAATCGTGGGCTAAACCACGTCTTTAGGGTGGCGACCCCTATAGAGCCACCATTTTCGATCTTGAGGTATTCCAATTTAATTATTAGTGTCTTAATTAAGGTAACCACGAAAAGCACAACAACCACATACTTATTCACTTCCATTTGTGTATGATATCATTAAGAAATCCTTATTCATACAATTATCCATGATAACCTAAAGAAATCACTAAGGCCATCCTTCTGTCATTCCATTCCAATTTAGGATTCGTTTCCATTTGTTCATATGCCATAAAGGATTTATCACATCATGATCACAATACGGTCTTAAAGTCTAGCTAGTTCATATCGAAGAATCATGGCACATCACACCTACATAATACCATGAATGATTAATGATTAAGACACCTCCTTCATGAATATGAGATAAACACCGTACCACACCCTTACTTATCCATCCAATCTTAGGTTATGTCGTGTTCTTGTGATACTTACTGATTTGTCAAATCTCCTTATTCCATTATTCAACGTTACTTATGTCTAATTACAGAAACCTAATTAATCCATTGTGAAATCCCCATCATCCTTATAGGATTACTAGAATACCCCTTGTTTGTAAAAATTATCAAGTCATTCCTTTTTAATTGCCAAATTACCATATTATCCTTCACATTTTCATAATTACCAAAATACCCCTTGCATTTGTTAGATTACCAAATTATCCTTCCATACTTATTAAATCGCCAACTTTACTCCTCATACTTGTTAATTTACCAATTTACTCTTCTAGTTGGTTAAAGTACCGTATTATCCCTTTATACTTATTTAAATTACCAAATGGCCCCTTAGGCTTATTAAGTTATTAAATCACCCTTCATACTTGTTGTATTTACTAGATTGCCCATCAAATTACCAATTTACCTTTTTGGTGGATTAAATTACCAAATTGCCCGTCTTATTTGTTACAATTACCATTTTACCCCTTTACCTTACAAAATTACCAACATGCCCTTTTCTTTATGCTAAATTACCAACTTAATCCTTCTCCTTTATTAAATTACCAATTCATCCCTTTACCTTACAAAATTACCATAATAGACTTTTTGTTATACTAAATTACCAAAATACCCTTCTTTATTAAATTACTATTTTATCCCTTTAAGTTACATAATTACCATTTTACCCCTTTACTTACAAAATTACCATTTTACCCCTATTATGCCACTTTTACCAAAATACCCTCACTACAAAAATATTGATATGCATACCCCAAACACTCCATCCAATACCACCAACTATTATTATTTATCATTAATACATATTAGTACCTACCACACCCACATATTTAGGCCACACCTTTTACACATGAAATATTACCAAAATTCCCCTAGGGCTCATATTTACATTAGCTATGTAACAAATGGCCATATTAGCATATCATATCATATATATACACTTAACATTATTATTAGCAACAAAGTTCCTTTCTTAAGAATTATTTCTACACATGGCACATAAATTAACATACTTTCCTTTTTATCAATTGACATATGCCACTAAATACATTATACTTGGCAACATATATCATGCATATAAACATATTAAAAACCCTAATGTACTAGCATACGTATATCCATACATTTTAGTAGGATATAACGGTTACCTTATTTCTCGCAAAAAATTAAACCTTACCGGTACCTCGATTAAAGGTTTGAGCTTTGATTAGTAAAAAATTGTACCTAAAAATAATATAAAAAAGTAGCATAATAGAAGTAGAAAATCAAAAGAATAAAAAAAATTTATCAAAAGCATAATTAAATATATATTAATATCAACCCTTATTATACCTCAAAATTTAGCCAAAATCGTAAAAGGGGAGCAGCAAACTCATGCTGCATAAGCAGTGTGAGCTGCATGCAGAATTGAAGGGGGAGAAGGGATCGAAGAGGGATGGAAGAAGTGAGGGGTGTTGGTTCAGTTAGGGTCTTGGGGGTTAGGTGGAGAGCATATGGATGGGAGTTAGGGTGGAGGCTGGGTGCAGGGATGGAGTGGGGTGTAAGTGGTGGATGAACGGTGGCCTAGGGCTGCGGAGGTGGCGACTGTGAGCTGGAAAAAGTGGGTTGAAGGTTGCGCGGAGGAGAAGAAGGAAGGGAAAAGAAGGAGAGAAAGGAGGGGATACCGGGGAATTTTAACCAAAGGGAGGATATGGGGTGGTAGAGGAGGTGTTGGGGAGTAGATTGGTGGATTTGGAGGCGGCGGAAGAGGCGGATGGTGGTGGTGCAAGGTGAAGGCCGAGAAGGGGGAAAGAAAAAGAAGAAGGAGGATGGTTGCAGGTGGTTGTTTGGGCGGCGGCAGCGGCGGTTGAGGGTGGAAGAGAAAAAATAGGGGAAAGGGAGAAGATGGGAAGGAAGGAAAAGATAGAGGGTTTTGCAGGGGGTGAGGGGCTCTTGGAAAGTCGAAAAAGAGCAAAAGGGAAGTTGATAAGGAGAAGAAAAGGAAGATGGAAAAGAGGGGAGGCAGGTGCCAATTGGGAGGCTGTGGTGGCAGGTGTAGGGTGGTGGGTTGTAGGAAGAGGGGAGGAAGAAAAGGGAATGAAGGGGCATGTGGTGCAAGGCATGTATTGAAATGCCCCAAAAATTCTAATTTTATTATTTATTATTAAATAAGATTTTATTATGAAAATTAATTAAGTAAATTATTTTTACTAAACTAAAAGAAAATTTATTAGGGCAAATTAATAAGGAATTTTATAAATATGTTAATTAGAGAAAATTTGGGTATTTTTAACTAATTAAAGATTTTAATTTGGGAATTTATTTAAATAAATTATTTTATTTAAATTAAGAAAGAGAAAATAACTTCAAATTAATGTTAATTTCATAAATAATTTAATTTATTAAAATTAGAGTAATTTACTAATTTAAAATGGAAAATTTGGAAATTTTTTTAAAAATCCTAATTTAGCCTAAAAAGGGATTTAAATATTATTTTATTTAACTATTATTATTTTTAAATATCCAAAATATTTTAAATTATTTATTTAACCCAACCTTCCTATTTTTCTCTTCTCCTTTTTCCTTTTTCCCTTTCTTTCTTTCTTCCTTTTTCTTTCTTTTTCTTCTTCTTTTCTTTTTCCTTTTCCTTCCCTGAATTGGGCCTATTGCACCTGCCCAAACCTCCTTCCCTTTCCTTCGGCGCTGGCCATTTCCCATGGCCCAAAACCTCCTCATTTAACTCCGCGCTGCGTTTCCCTCTCTTATCCATCAAAACGTTGCGTTTTGCTCCAGGACTTTAAATGTCGTTGCCTGGTTCGCCCTCCTTCCTTTTCTTTTCCTTCTTTTTCTTCCCGAACTGCCGGCCCAACCACTTTTCTTCCTCCTCCTTCCTTCTTCTTCCCCAACGCCATAACTGCAACCTCCCCACCTCCCCTGAAAATGGCGCCGCCGGCCACACGCATCGTGGCCGGCATTTCTCCCGCCCATTCTCTTCCCCTCGACGCACACTTCAATTTGAATTGCCCTACTCTCCTTTTCTTCCCCACGTTTGCCCCCATTTCCCTCTCGAAGGTCGGGAAAAAATTTGAAATTGTGCCGCCCGATCAACGGCATAACTACCCCATTTTCCCACCGAATTTGACCTTCTGGTAACCTCCACAACTCGATCCTACCCTCCACCACTATAAATACCCCTCGATGGCCTGGTTTCGAGATTTCTTTACCCGAAACCCTAAGCACCAGTTTGTGCGCCACCGCCCCTTTAGACACGCTTTCCTCCGCTGTTAGCTAACCTTGACACCGCCTTTGCCTCCCAAACTATTCCCTACAACACCCTCTAGCTAATTAAACCATTATCATCCTTCGATTCTCCTTGCACGGGCCTCCATAACCGTGCAAAATTTTCTAGTTCTCTCGCCAGAATTTTTACCCCGAAACCTTAAACCACCGTCCACCACCACATCTGCCGCTTCTACCACCCTCTGAACCACTCAAAATCTCCTGATAATTCTCCCCCACCGACCCATAAACTTATTTTATTTTTCTCCTTCCCCCTTCCCTCTTTTTCTTCATTTTCACCCCTCTTAGATCACTTTTCCGGCAACCTCCGGGCACCACTGCCGATGCCACCCATCCCCTCCAACTCAAGGTGAAACCCTAGACCTTTTCAACACTTCCTTTCGATTTATTGAGAATTATTCTGCTTTTTTCCTAATTTTTAATGTTAATTCAATTTTAATTATTATTATTATTATTATTATTATTATTATTATTATTATCAATTGTAATCTAATTGCTAAATCTTTTTGACAGGTTTGGGAGTATTCTTGAGTTAGATAAATTATTATTCTCGAATTTTACTAGAATTATTACATGTTTACTATTATTATTAATAATATTAATAATATTATTATTATTATTAATATTAATAATAATAATATTATTAGTGTAATTATTTATTTAATACTGTAATTATTTCAGGAGGGGTAGAAACCTAAAATTTTAATTAAGTCTCGCACCTTTTCTTTTTATTACTATTATTAACATTTTTAACATTATTACTAATTATATTATCATTATTATCTTTATTAACTTTTATATTTTAAGTATATATATAGTATTAATATTATTATTACCATTTTTAAATATTATTATTATTAAATGGGGTGGTTTCGAAAGCCACTTTGTAATTTTAAGATTTATATTATCATTTATATTAATATTCTACTAATAAGAGTATTATTAATAATATTTTACTTTTATTATTATTATTATTACAACTACTACTACTACTACTACTAATAATACTATTTTGGTGAAGGGTGGAAACCTTTATATCACCACTCATCAAATGAAAATAGTAATTTATTTGTATTTTTAAACAATATTTTGTATAGTGAATTACTGTATAATATTGTGTTAATTAAAAATCAAGTCTTAGAATAAATTAGGGAATAATAAAATTTTAAGAGGAGCCTAATTCTAGTATATTTTTTTATATAATAGGTAAACCCAGTTATATCCCTCAAGTGAAATAGGAGTGTGTACCAAGACCGGTGACGTTTTTTGTAAGGGTTTTTTTTAAGGTCATTTGTGTGTTTATATACATTATGTGCTTCATATGCCATGTATTTTATGTCTATTATTATTAATTATTTCATATGTGGCATGATTATAGAGTTGAAGTATGTTGGTGTGAATAAACTGTGGCATGAGAATTAAGTGTATGTTTATGTTATTATTATATGATATGGCCTTAAGACATGCATGTTAGGGTTGTAAAATTATGATGGGAAGTGTAACAATGTGGTGTTAGGGTTTTACATGAAAGGGCATAGCGTTAGGGTTTTTACATGAAATGGCATGAAGTTAGGGTTTGTATGTGAATTAGGGTTTGTATGGAAGTGTGGGTTACGTGGAGTTAGGGTTTGCATGGGAGCTAGGATTTGCATGGAAGAATGGGTCACATGGAGTTAGGATTTGCATGGAAGAATGGGTCACATGGTGTTAGGGTTTGCATGGGAGCTAGGGTTTGCATGGAAGCGTGGGTCACGTGTAGTTAGGGTTTGCATGGGAGCTAAGGTTTGCATGGAAGTGTGGTTTACTTAGAGTTAGGGTTTGCATGGGAGCTAGGGTTTGCATGGAAGTGTGGTTTACGTAGAGTTAGGGTTTGCATAGGAGTTAGGGTTTGCATGGAGTAAGGTTTGCATGGGAGTTAGGGTTTGCATGGATTTAGTCATGTATGTCTGGGCAAATGTTTGTGAATGACAAATATTTTTGAATAAAATATTTAAGACACTAATATCTTAAAGTGGAAGATATTGAGACATGACCAGTTGATAGTGGTTAGGGTTTTTACCCTATATGTGACTGATCCACCGGTAATAATAGTGGTTAGGACATGATGTCCTATATGTGTCCGGCCCACCGGTTATAATAGTGGGGGATCCCGAGCTCAATAAAGACAAACCAGAGTTGTCAATGTTATTAAAAGATACTAATTACTTATAGTGGAACACCATGCGAGTAGGAGCCAAGTCGATCCACCGGTCAGGAATAGTGGTTAGGGTTTTACCCTATATGTGACCTATCCACCGGTAATAATAGTGGTTAGGACATGATGCTCTATGTGTGACCAGCCCACCGGTTATAATAGTGGGGTGTTCCTATTTTCGCATGGATCTGATACAAGGCATGGTGTGTATCGAATTTTGATAAAAGAAAGATTAAATGATTAATTTGGACCTTTTTGGGCCTTATGTGTGGACTTGTTGATTATAAGTTATGGATTTCATTTTATGCTTCTATGTATCCTATGTGTGGGTTTATAAATGTATGTTGATCATTATCCTGCATGAATTAATGTGGTATATGCCAGCCTTAGTACTCGGTTACCTTACTCAGTACGTAGGGTACTGATCACCCATTTCATGGGTGTTGCTCATTCCCACGAGAAGAAGACTCGTCTGATCTGTTGCAGGTAAGAGATACTTACTTTGATGCTATCGATGTCTATGGGACATCAAGAGGAGCAGAGTGATAGCTGGGTTGGATCAATCTCTAGAGTGATGTGGTCGTTTTTCTTTTTAAATTTATGACTCATGTTATCTTTTATTATGTTTGAATTGTCGGATGTATTTTACTAACGTTGTTTAGTTATTATCTGGAAAAACAATAGCTAGTATTTCGAATTATGTAAGACTTGCGCGTACTCTGATTCTCATTTTTATAAATTTGGATTTTTATGGTGTTATTAATAGTATTTTCTTAGCCTTAGCACTTGGTACCATAACGGTAGGAGTGAACCGGTCTAGTACTAAGTATAGCGGTAATATTTCTAGAATTCACGGGTTTTAAATTAAATATTTTGATTACTTCCGCTTTAAAAAAAATAGTAGTGAATTTTGGGGTGTTTCATGTATGGCCCGAAAATGGAAGGAAAGTGACGAGGGAGAGTGAGGGAGAGAGAGCAGGCTACAAGGGAATGCAGGTGGTGGCAGGCGGCGGTGTGGGAGGGGCACTCATGGCATGCAAGTGGTCGATGTCGAAGAATAAGAGAAAGAAGAAGAAGAAGAAGGGAAAGAAAGGGGAGGCAGGTTGGCTGGGAGGGGAGAAGGAAAGGGCAGCGGGTCAACCAGCGTGCAAGAGAGATGGGAGGTAAGGACAAGCTAGGTTGGCCTAATCGGGGGGAAAAGGAAGAAAAGAAAAGAAAGAAGGGAGATGGGTTGGGGCGGACATCATATGGGAGAGGGAGGAGAAGGGAAGGGAGGGAGTGGGCCGGCTAGCGATCTAGCACAGAGAGGAGGAGAGGGAAAGCAGGTCGAAGGCCTGAAGGGAAAGAAAATGGAAAAAGGAAAAGGGAAAAAGAAAAAAGAAAAATGGGGAGGAATAGAATAAAATAATTTTGGGAACAATGGAATTTAATATTTTTGATAGATAAATTAATTTAATAATTTAATTTATTATAATTTAATGTATTGGTTTAAAAAGGTTAATTTTAGAAAAATATTAATTTGGAAAATTATTTAAATAAAATGAGTATGATAAAATAAAAAATATTTATTTTAATTTATTAAATATTCACATCCATTTTTATATACTCAAAAATCCACAAAATAATTATATTACATAAATTTAAAAGTTAAGTTATCCCAAATAAAGGTTATTTATTAAATTCTAGGTTTTAAAATTTTGGGGGTATTACAACGACGGTGTGTAACACCCCAAAATTCACTAATTTTTTTTTCTTAAAGCGGAAGCAAATAAAAATAGAATCACTTAAAACTTGTGAATTCTGGAAATGTTACCGCCACACTTAGTACCAGACCGGTTCTCTCCGACCGTTCCAGTACCAAGTGCTAAGGCTAAAGAAAAGATTTACATTAAATTCAAATCAACAGTTCATAAAAGAACTTGAAAGATCATACCTTAAAATCAGAGTACGCATAAACATTTATAAGCGTAATAAAATAGAAATCAGAGTGCGAAATCAAAGAGGATAAATAATCCAATACAAAGAAATAATAGTAGGAAATAAAATTACATAAAGGCTGAAATACGGCCACGACACTCTCGAACTTGAGCCAAACACAACTCAACACATAGTCCCACCGGATATCTCACCCACCTGCACAAATCAGAAGGGCATATTACTCGTGGGAATGAGCAGCACCCATGAAAAGGGTGATCAGTACGCTACGTACTGAGTAAGGTAACCGAGCACTTAGGCCAACACACAAGCACATAATCCATGCAGATTAATAAAAGGGCATAATCCAACATAACAATATAAAGGTATATGAACAATTCAGGTAAAAGTACAAAGGCCCAATCATAGTCCAGATTAATTATTTAATTAATCTCTTATCAAAATCCAATTCACACCATGCCTTTTATCAATCCATGCGAGCAGAGGAACACCCCACTATTATAACCGGTGGGCCGGTCACAATAGAGCATCATGCCCTAACCACTATTATTACCGGTGGATTGGTCACAATAGAGCATCATGCCCTAACCACTATTATTACCGGTGGATTGGTCACACATAGGGTAGCAACCCTAACCACTATTCCTAACCGGTGGATCGGTTTGGTTCCTCCTCGCATGGTGTTCCACTGTAAGTAATTAGTATCTTTTAAGAGCTTTAACGATACTGGTTTGTGTTTATTGAGCTCGAGTCACCCCACTATTATTACCGGTGGGTCGGTCACATATAGGACCTCATGTCCTAACCACTATTATAACCGGTGGATCGGTCGCACATAGGACTACGCGTCCTAACCACTATTCCTGACCGGTGGATCGGTTTGGACTCGGCTCAATAATCTTCCACTTTAAAAGATTAGTGTCTTAAATATCTTATTCAAAGGCTTTCACCATGCACATGCACGAATCATAAAACATAATTTCCATATTCATCATCATACTTTATTCACCAATTACACACGTGCTACCACCAAACCCTAGACGTGCATGGATCGATCCCTTCACACTTATCCTCCAATTCTACTTCACATCTCACTCTAGGGTTTTATCCCGAAACCCTAATTTAGGCCTTAACATCCCCTCTTACTCCACCTCACATCACCCAAATCATTTTAACACTCCACACATCACAAATCATCGATTCCATTCTCATAATTACACCTTAATGACCAAAAACACATGCTACAACAAAAACCTTAAGCAGCCACATCAAACCCTAATCAACCACCACAAACCATAATTAACCATAACAACCATAATTAGCCATTCCAAACCTTAATTAACCACAACAAACCACAATTAATCATTCCAAACCCTAATTCAACCTCCTCCGTACCCTTAATTTGCTCCACGTGATATTTTTCATCCCAAGTGCTCAAACACCCAAGCAACACTTACATTACCTTCCTTACATCCCAAATTAACTTTCCACACGTAAATTTCATACCCATGCAGACATTAATCTCCCACTACAAACCTTCGAACCTTTTTCATGCAAACCCTAAAATTCCATGTGAAACCCTAATTTCAACCATGAAAACATTAACCATTATGTAAAACCCAAAATCTCATCATGCAAAACCCTAAATTCAATCCACATAACCCAAAGATTCATTCATACCAAACCCTAGATTCAAACCATATACAACCCAAAGATTCATTCACACAAAACCCTAAATTCAATCCATACCAACACAAAGATTCAAATCATATAAAACCCAAAGATTTTTCCACATAATACAATTGATTAGATTCTCCCCTTTCATAACCACAAATTATATTCTCCCATACAAGACTATAAGTTAGATTCTCCCACATAAAATCATAAATTAGAATCTCCCAAGCAAAACCATAATTTGGATTAATTGGATTCCCCCAAACAAATCATAAATTAGATTCTCCCAATCAAATCATAAATTAGGCTCTCCCATATAATGTCATAAATTACATTCTCCCCAAATAACGTCTTAAATTAGATTCTCCCTAACAAACCATAAATTCAATTCTCCCATATACAATCACAAATTAGAATCTCCCAAGCAAAACCATAAACTAGGTTCTCCCATATAATATCATAAATTACATTCTCCCAAATAACGTCTTAAATTAGATTCTCCCAAACAAACAATAATTCGATTCTCCCATATAACATCATAAATTACATTCTTCCAAATAAAACCATGCATTAGATTATTCCTTATAAATTCATAAAATTAGGTCAACTCACTTCCCTTAGTCAAATTCTTTCCCCATCCTCCTTTTTCATCCTTTCTCCCACATAAAATCATATCAACATCCTCACATGCATGTCTTACAGGGTCATACACAAATAATACACATGCCATACGAAAACATACTTCAACTCCACGTCATATCATATACAGCATAATTAATAATCATAAACATATAATGCATAGCATACGAGGCACACAATGCACATTAGCACATAAAAGGCCTTAGCACCCCTTACCTGAAACGACACCGGTCTTGGAGCACGTTCATACGCCTCCTTAGAGCTTTGACCAAATAATAACCTTAACAAAATAACTTTAACAAAATTCTAACTTTGCTAAAGACATAAAAATAATAAAGATATTATAAACCTTGGTAATATAGGGTTAAAGATTTTACCCTAATAATAATAATGATGCTAATATAATAATATCAAAATTAATAAAACTACTATCAATGAGAATATAAATAATAATAATAATAATAATAATAATAATAAGCTTTAAAATAACTAAAGACTTACCATTTATTTAATATTAATAATACAATTAATAACATATATAATAATATTAAAATAATAAAGATAATGATACTATTATTATTAATGGTTATAAGAATAGTAGAAATAATAATACTCAAATAAATAAGTGCAAATGTTAATACAAAGTTAGGGCCTAAGATTTTCCAGAATAAATAATTAAACGTTAATAATACTTATTCTAATAATTATAATATTAATAATAATAAGAAGAAGAATGATAATAATCCTATAATAATTCAATTAATAACTTGAAATTCGAAACTAACAATAAAATTATTTTATTATCACTCTCCACCCTGCAAGTACAATTCAGCATAAAATTTCTCATCAAATAATAATAAAACATATTAAGAATATAAATATTAAGAATAATAATAATGGTAATTATATGCAAATAATTGAAATAAATTAAATCAAGGCTTATAATAATATGGAGAATGGTTGAGAGGGTCTAGGGTTCAACCTTAAGCTGGTGGGGATAGGTGGCACCGGCGGTGGTTCACGGCGGCGGCGGTGGTGGCCGGAAAAATAGAAGAACAAAGAGAAAGATGGATGTTGGGAAAAAGATATGGAGAATTGAGGTGGTATAAGAGGTGTTTATTGTTGCCCAGGAGGAGAAGGACAAAATGATGGTGGTGGTGCAGCCAAAGGTGGCGGCGCACGGCGGTGGAAGGCGGTTTAAGGCTTCGGGGTCAAAATTCTGGCGAGAACGAGCAGCCAACTTGGCACGGCTATGGAGGCCTGTGCAAGAAGAATCAAGAGGTGAAAATGGTTTAATTGGATAGATAAAATTTCAGGGAAGAAAATGAAATGATTCGATGGCGCTAAGGTTGGCTGACGGCGTCGGAAAAGGCGTCTGAAGTTGGGGTGGCGGCAGCTCGGGCCGAGGGTTTTCGGGGAAGAAAAACTCTAAAAAATCCTATAAAAAGGCTATTTATAGATGTTGGAATGGATAATGAGGAGCTGGAGGTCAACATGGAAGTTTTAATTGCAATAATTTGGGTGGTCGGTGGCGGTAATTGATCGGCTGACGTTTGGTTTGCTTCGGGGTTTCGAGAGGTTGGGGAGGAGAAATGGGCGAGAGTTAACGCACAAAAATTATGCCAATTTATTCCTGGAGTTAAGAGGAAGACAATGAGACAAGAAACGGCCGGTATTATTCACCGTAACCGGAGATGCCATTGATGGGTCAGGAGCTTGTGTCGCAGCGACGGAGGAGGAAGGAGGAAGAAGGAAGAAGGAAGGGAGGCGGTCCGGTCGGCCGAGAAAAAGAAAAGAAAAAGGGAGAACCGGGCGGTCGAGCGCTGGTCGAAGGGGTGATTAAATGAAACGGTGAGTTTCGGTGGTAAAGAAGGAAAAACGCGGCGCGACACAGGGCGGAAGGAGGACGCGCGGGCGCGGGCTGGGCCAAGGGAAAGAAAGAAGGGGAAAAAGATTGGGCCGCGGGAGAGGGAAGCCCAACCGGGGAAAAAGAAGAGGAAAAAGAAAAAGAAAGAAAAAGAAAAGGAAAAAGGAAGAAAGAAAAAGAAAAAGGGAAAAAGGAAAGGAGAAAATAATTAGGTTAGGGTCAATTAAATTAATCTGAATATTTATAATATTTAAAAAGATAATATTTGAATAAAATAATATTTAAATCCCTTTTTAGGCTAAATTAGGATATTTAAAATATTTACCATAAATTCCATTTTAATTAGCAAAACACCCTAATTTTCTTCCATTAATTTATTTATAAAATTAACATTAATTTGAAACTATTTTCTCCTCATTATTTTAAATAAAATAATTTATTTAGTTAATTTCTAAAATAAAATCCTTAATTAGCTAAAATACCCAATTTCTCTTAATTAACATACTTATAAATTTATTCTTGATTTTCCCTAATTAATTTCCTTTTATTTTAATCAAATAATTTATTTAATTAATCTTTATGATAAAACCTCATTTAAATATAATATTTAAGATTAGAATTTTTCGGGGCATTTCACGGTGGTAGACTTGCAGGCCAACCTGTAATGCGAGGACGGGGAGAAAGGAGGAGGAAGAAGAAAAGGGTTAGGTCGGGTCGTCCGGTCGAGGGAAAAGAAAAGGAAAGAAAAGAAAAGGGGAGAACCGGTGGGCGAGGGAGGTGTAAAAAAACAACGCGAGCTAGGCTACCCGAGGAGATAAAAGAGGAGGGGGAGAGTTAGGCCCCGTGGGGGAGGCCCAATCAGAGGGAAGAAAGATGAGAAAAAGAAAAAGGAGAAAGGAGAAAAAGGAGAAAGAAAAAGGAAAAAGGAAAGAGAGAAAAAAAGGAAAAATAAAAAATAGTTGGTTGAGGTTTTAGAATACTTTGGTATTTTTGAATATTTAAAAATAATTAAAATTAGTAAAATAATAATTAAATTCCTTTTTATATTAATTTAGAATATTTTGGGGCAATTTTTCCTAAATTCTATTTTAATTAGCAAAGTACTCTAATCTTCCTTAATTAAATTCTTTATTATTTTCTTCCTTTTTTTCTTAATTACTCCCATTATTTTATTAAAATAACATATCTAATTAATTTCACTAATAAATCCCTATTTTACCATAATTTTCTAAATTAGGATTTTAAGGTATTACACTGAGTGTTGATCTTTTGGCACTTGGCATGGGGCTCAAGAGCAATGTTGTAATACCCCAAATTGAGCGAAGTGTTATAAGGATTGATTTGGCTACTTATATCAACATGGTATACCATCCTTTTGGTGATTCCATCCTAAGAACTCCACAGTTAAGCGTGCTGGCCGTGGAGCAATTTTAGGATGGGTGACCTCCTGGAAAGTTTCGAATATTTTCTGAAAATTACTCATGAAGTGCGTGACTGAGGAAAAAGCGTGCTGAAAGGACTCGTGTTGATCTATGAGGTCAGCCGATCAATCCAAAACCACTTCAAGGTAGCCCCCGTGTGGTTGTGTTGACTCGGGGTGTTACAAATGGTATCAGAGCGAAACTGCGACCGTGAGTTGAACTTGGACGAGCCAGTCAACTACCTAGCGGGACGATTCTTGGCATGAACTATATTGAGACAGTTAACGGTTGAGGCGCAACGAGGACGTTGCGTTCTTTGAATGGGGGTGAATGTAATACCCCAAATTGAGCGGAGTGTTATAAGGATCGATTTGGCTACTTATATCAACATGGTATACCATCCTTTTGGTGATTCCATCCTAAGAACTCCACAGTTAAGCATGCTGGTCGTGGAGCAATTTTAGGATGGGTGACCTCCTGGGAAGTTTCGGATATTTTTTGAAAATTTCTCATGAAGTGCGTGAGTGAGGACAAAGCGTGCTGAAAGGACTCGTGTTGATCTATGAGGTCAGCCGATCAATCCGAAACCACTTCAAGGTAGCCCCTGTGTGGTCGTGTTGACTCGGGGTGTTACAAATGTAGTCCAGACTCTTCTTATTTCAGATTTTGTCTTACTATGTTGTATTATTCTCTCCCCTTGGGGGCTTTGACTATGTAACCTTTTCCAGTTTGTATTGACTTATAATCACACACTCTGATTTTCTCTTTATGGGTATTTCAAATTTCTACGATTCTTTGTCTTAAGTGTGTTTCATGTTTTGTGAAATTATTTTCAACCTTGTGGTTGGTGTGAGACTGGCCGGGAGCCAGGCTTGTAATGATTACGGCAGTAGCACCTCCATTCTTGTCTATGTTTTAATTAAACGAAAATTTTCAATTGTGATTTTTAGGAGTGTTACAATTAGCAATAGCTCTTTGAAATGCATGTAATTCTGTCGTACTATATATTTTGAAAGTGACAAGTATATATTACATATTTGTATCATCTAATGTCTTTTCTTTGTTGAGGTGAAAGTAGTATTTAATGTGGGATAATATGTTGTTAGGTTGTGTGATTTATATAGGTTAGCATCAAGTGGATGCTTATATTTTGATGTCAAAGCTTACATTTTGATGTTTTGTGGAAAGTGTTAGCTCCCAAGGCTTGGTAGGCAAGGGATCATAAACAAATTTTGGTTGATTATCTTGCATACAATGGTAGAATGTAGATTGTATCTACTCATTCCATATTACCTTATCTATCATATCTTATCTTTTGTAGACACTTTTGTAAATATTATATCCAAGATTGCAGAAACTTTTGGATATTAGAGCTAGTTTGAATTGGTATAGTTGTACATATTTTGTTTTGTTAGTAGAGCTATCAACATGTGGTAAGCCAAATACATTTTGATCTTCTCGGAAGATAGAAGTGTCAATTATTTAGTATTTTGATACTAAAGCTACCAATATGTAGTAAACTCAAGTTTTTGATTAGTTTAAGCACGCTCGATAAACTAAGTGCTGGATGTGTGCCTTTTGAGGCTTTTCAAAAACTTATACGATGTCTTTTGATGCTTTTTTTTGGTGTTTTGGGTTATAGATGTTGGATATATTTGCATTATTATTATTATTATTATTATTATTATTATTATTATTATTATTATTATTATTATTATTATTATTATCTTATAGTACTTTTTAAGGCTTGCATATTTATGTATTAGGTTAAACAGGTACTTGAAGTGCTTATATCGTACCATTTGAGGCTTACATATTTGCGTTTTGAGTGATCGATGTGGAAATGTACATTTTGATGCTTTTTAAGTGCTTATATGGTGTCTTTTAAAGCTTTTATATTTGTAACTTGAGTTTAAAGTGTTGAATTTATTTGCAATATTATTATCTTATGGTACCACATAGAAGTGAACTAATATTTAGATGACATAATAGAGTTTTTCCTTTTTCCTCTACTTTTATTTCTATACTTCAATATTGGTATCAATGGATATTGTACTTGTATATACATAAGAAGTGATATAAACTTTAAGAAAATATATTGTTTCTATATTTTTATGTAAGTACTAGTATGAAATAGTTGTACATGATATTATTTTGAGATTTTGATGTAAGTACTAGTATGGACTAGTTCCACATCTATATTATTTTATGTTTTATAAAGTTTTGGAAATTTTGATTAATGGGTTAATGTTAATTTTTGGGTAGTATCAGGTTAAATCTTTATAGGTTTGTAATTTTTCAATTAATATCGGATTTTGGATAAATGATGGATCAGGTTGGGTAATTTCAAATTTATAGTTTTACGAGTTATATCGGATTTCGGGTAAGTATCGAGTCGGGTCGGGTTTGTTTCGGACTTATGATTTCTTGTATTATATTGGATATCAGACATGTATTGGGTTGGATGAGTTAAGTTTCAGGCTCCTAATATTTTGAATAAAATTGGATCGAATTTCAGAAGGATCGAGTCAATATTCGTCAGATTTTTCGGGTTAGGTCAACTTTTGCCAGCTCTAAATGTAATACCCCATTCCAAAATGTGTTTAAAATTATGTTGATATAAACTAAATTAGATTTGATTTTGGAATGAGCTTGAAATTCTAATAGTTAGTTTGGAGTCCAAATAAATTAAAATAAGAAAGATAAGGTAAATTGTCTAATCACGTAATTGTTTTTCCCAAGGTGTAACAATTTGAATGAGAGAATTTCCAATAATTGGCATGGAGGAGATGATTAATCAATATAAGAATATTTTATAATGATTTATGAGGATTATCACAATGGAAAAGTTAGAGGAGCTAGAGAAACATGCTATTACAAATACTTTACTAGTTTGCTTTTCTCGTAAGTAGTTGATGTTCACCATTATTTTGATTTTAGACTCAATTGTAGATTTCAACCATGTATAACATGCTTTTTTTTTTCAACTCTCAACGAAAGGGTATGATCCATTTTTCTTCATTTTATTGTCAAATTAGATTAACACCGATCAAATAAGATAAGATAGAATAAGACCATAGTAAATCACATCAAATAATAGTAATAATAATAATTGTTATTATTTATGATAATTATACATAATGATAATATTCATAAAAATGAAATTATATTATTATTATTATTATTATTATTATTATTATTATTATCTTCTTTCTTAGTATTATATTATTATTTATAATAATAACATTATTAAAATAAATAATAATAATAATAATAATAATAATAATAATAAACATTAAGTTATATTATTGTTATTATAAAAATTTTATATAATAACTATATATGAAAATAATGAATCAATTAATAATAAGAAGAAGAAGATTGAGATAAATAAAATTATATTATTATTATAATATTCTTTCTATTATTTTTATAATAATAATGATATTTATATTGAGAATTATAATTCGATGTTATAATAAATATTATTATCATAAATATAATAATAATTTTATTATTATATTAGTTACTAATAATATGATTAATATTATAAAAATAACTATAATAATAATTATAATAAGTATTAATTGCATAAATATAATAATCATATTAATATTGCCATAAATTAAAATAATGTTATTAATATTATATCAATTAGCATCTATGATTATTATATCTATAAATATACAAATAATAATTATTATTATAATATTTATCAGATTCCCTAGTCTATATAATTTTAATCATAATTATCATTAGTATTATTACTAATCTTATTTGTGTTACAACAACAACAAGAAGAAGTTACTTTGATTTTAATTATCATTATATAAAATCCAATTGGAAAATATCACATACAATTTATATGCAAACTTATTACTCTATCTTCATGGATGAAACTAGAGGTGGCAATTGGGTCGAGTTCGGGTCAGATCATTTGTCTTTTGCGGGTTAGTTGTAGATTAGGTTGGATTATTTTGGATTCGGGTCATTTTAGGTAACTGCCTTTTTTTGGGTTGGGTCAGTTCCGGGTCGAGCCATTGCAATTTTGGATCATTTTAAGTTAATTTATCGGGTGAGGTCTGGTTTGGGTCATTTTAGGTTAACTTGACTGGTAGGGTCGGGTTGACTTCGGGTCATTTTTAGGTTAACACTACTAAGTGGGCTCGGCCCGTTCAAGTCATTTCGTGCAATTTGATGGGTTGGTCCCATTGAGTCTGAGTTGTTTTGGGTTAACTTGATAGGTCGGGTCATTTCGTACAATTTGACGGATTGGGTTTGAGTATTTACGGATTAACTTGATGGGTCAGGTCAAGTTTTGATGGGTTGAGTCAAATTTGGGTCCAAATAATTATCATTTATTATATTATAAATATTAGAGACAGTCATAAGGTTACTAGTATAGATAAATGAAATAATAATATTATATACGCTTTATTTTCACAAGTAAATAATAAATATATTTATAACTTTTAATAATAAAATATATTGCATGATTTAATCTAACAAAGATATTCATCATTTATTATTATTTATTTGTTTACCTAAAATATTTGATTACTTAAAAAAAGATAATTTATAAAATAAATGTGATCATAATATGACTATATAATGTAAAATTATTATTTAATACATTGTATATATTAGATACAATCATAAGACTACTAAAAATAAATAAAATTAGAATATTAGATGCGTTTTATTTTCATAAGTAACTAATAAAGATATTTATAAATTTTAACAATAAAAAACATTGCATGATTCAATCTAACAAAGGTATTTATTATTTATTATCATTTATTTGATTACTTGTTTATTAAATTATTATCATGATTTCTTAATATTGTATTTTTGTGTGAAAAATTTATTAGGATATCATTAATAAATAAGTATAAAAAATAAAACACTATATTTTTAAAAGCTTTAAATAAATAATAAAATATGTGTAGGGTAAAAGTATAAAAAAAATAAGTATAATTTATAAAAATACTATATTTTTAAAAGCTTTAAATGAATAATAAAATATATATTTAATTTATTATTATTATAATAGATTTTGATATCTGATCGGGTCAACATTAGGTCGAGTCAATGTCGAATTAGGTCAATGACGGGTCAGGTTGATGGTGGGTCGGGTCACTATCGGGTTATGAGTTGAGATCGGGTCGGGTCATGTTGTTAATTTTTTGAGTTTTAGTAGGTCGGGTTTTGCTCGGGTCAAGTCAGGTTGGGCGGATCGGATCAAGTTTTGCCATTTCAATATAAAACCATCTATTTTTAAAAGAAAAAAAAAGTATGTATAAAACTATTATCATATAATTGATCACAATTGTTTGTTAAGTATTTCAAAATAAAAAATATATATAATAATGTACATCTTGAGTCTCAATATGAGTTAATTTATTTTATTGGTTTTTTTCATGCAAATGCTTTTAAGACTAAAATTCTATAAGACAAAAAATATAGGATATTCTTATTTTTTAATAACTCTAATAACAAGCGTCCTAAAGATATATATTAGAAAAAATATTATTTTATTTCAGCTTCAACATAGGTCATATTTTCCTTAACTTATTTTTATTAATATGATTTGATTTTTTAAATAATCTATTAATACTATATTATAATTAGTGCTCTTATAATTAATATTTTTTAGTAGCATTATTGTTATTGATATCATCGTCATCGTCATTATTATTATCACTGATTAGTGATTATATATATATATATATATATATATATATATATATATATATATATATATATAAAATTTATTGATCTAATATAATGAGCTGTAAAAGTAAATCGTAAAGAAGAAACTCTTATTATATGACTACTGAGCCTCAGTTAAGCTAATAACTTTGATTGTCGAGATTCGGAAAAAAAAGGTCAAAAGAGCTTTACAATGACGAAGAATGTTAGAGCTACCCTTAGGGTAGACTAACCTCTAGAAAAATAGTAGTATATATATAGGTAATAAATTTAAAAAATTATAATTTTATTATTAATATTTTCAAAACTTAATTGTGATTATATAAGTTTAATCTTTTTTAATCATCATGAAAAATAATAATTTATATATACTATAATTAGTTAATTATTGTAGTATTAATTATCATTAACATAATATTAATTATAATATTAGTTATTTTCTGAATAAAAATTTAAGGAATGAGATAATTTCTTTAACTTATATAATCACAATTAAGTTTTGAAAATATTAATAATAAAATTATAATTTTTTTAATTTATTACTTATATATATACTACTATTTTTCTATAGGGTAGTTTATTCTGATGGTAGCTCTAACATTCTCCTACAATAACTATGATTAGACATATTCCGGCAGCAGCCCTCCCGTAGGAAATTAGCTCGCACCAAAAGGAAGCCATTATTGTCTTCATAAATTTGAGAATTTCCTAGGTATGGGTCCGCACCTATATATTCCTCTAGGGAAGAGTTATATATGTAGTATGTTTAAATTAAGAATTCTCAATCAGTTTCTAAAAATAAATTATTTAAATAATTTATATATTATTTTAAATATATGTATATATATATATAAAAAATAAAAAATAACATAATGATTAATATATGTAAAAAAAATAGAAAAAATATAAATAAAAATACAAAATAATCCTTAACTTTTTAAAAAGAAATTCAGCTAATTTTTTTAATTCCAGAAACAGACTTGCATGTCAATGATAAGCTGTGATGCACGGAAACGTTTCCCGTTCCGAAAATTTTTCGGAAATTTTTTCAGATTAAAATTTATATTAAAATTATTTAATTAATATTTTTATTAAAAATATACTATTTAATTAATTTTTTATTAAAAATTATTATTAATAGTTAAAATTAACTAATATAAAAATTAATTTTATTTTTCTCTTTAAATTTTAATAAATTTAACCTATTTTTTAAAAATATATATATAATTTTTTTAACGTTTCCTGCCGTCCCCGTTTCCTAAATTTTTAAAAAATGACGTTTCCGCGTTTTATTCCGTCCCCGTTTTTCCGTCTCAGTCACCGGTCTCAGTCACCGTTTCCGTGCATCACTGATGATAAGTACATGAAGCACCTTACAAAAAAGGGCAACTGATATTAAGTGCGTCAGAGGTGAGGCCTAAAGCTGAGTTAGCATAATTCATCACACTATTAGAATAATGTTATAACATGAGTTTGACGCCGATTTCCTTAAGACTAAAGTACTGTCAATTTTCAAACATGCCACCACGCTTAAAGAGATTTTCATACCAAAGAGTCAAAGACCGAAATAGCTAGTTCGGTCCGTAATTCAAAGTTTTTGGTTGGTACGTTCTGTGTTTTTTTCCTAGTATTATAAATTAGATTCGGCCAGCCGATTCGATCAGTGAACCGACGAATTGATCGGATCACCGGTTAGATTTCATATTTTAGTTATTAGGATATCGGAATAAGCGAAAATCAGTCAAAAACTGATCAGACCAGTAAAAATGGTGAACCTATCAAAAAAATAAATCAAAAAACTGGTTGGAAACTGGTCAAATTCATGTGTAGTTTAATTTTTTTTATTACATATTTTTTGCTTAAAATATATCACTGATCCGACTAGTCTCACTGGTCCGACCAATCCAACTAGTAGTCTGACCACTAAACCAATGAACCAATTATGATACTTATTCGATTACGGATCTGATTTTTAAAATTATAAATTTTTTTTATCCGAATATATGCATACCAAAGTGACAGTCAATTTCTTTCTATTTATCTATCAACTTTTGCACTTGAATTTCAAACCACACGAATAACTTCCCATTCTTGCCGCACATCACTCTCTAACTACAAATGTTTGAACAAAGTTATATATGACTAAGTATCGATATAAAAGAATGGAAAAATTCATCCGATTTAAGTATGGATATAATTAACTCACTCGAATTTAGATATAAATATAAGTAATTTAAATGTATACTTATATTTATATTCATATTTGTATCTTTATTCATTTATCTCATATAAAAATTATATTTTTATCTTTTATTTATATAACATATAATATATTTTATAAGATTACATGTAAAAAATGTAATTAAACTCTGATAATCTAAATATCTAATTTTAATATTGAACGATTTTTATTTTAAATTTTATAAATTATATTCTATACCCGATTAATTTTATCCAATTAATATACAAATAGATATAAATATCAATATAGATATTTAAAAAAATTAAAAAAAAAATATCTATCGAATGGTTATAGATATAATTTTTTTTATTGAGGTTGGATAACAGATATCTGTATCAAGCCGTCTAGTCCATAATGCATAAGCCACCGCCATGAGTATTCAATTCATCCTCCGATTCTAAGAGTGATATAGGAGAAGTTCGCGTCTCAGTTTTGGGCAAGACAAATCTAGAGCATCTTCGAAGATAAATTACTTTTCATTTTGGGGTTGATAATCGTAGACATGATACATTTTGCTATTCAATTGGTGAGAAGCAAATTGTTGAGGAGGTTTAGGGATAACAATCAGGCAGATTTTGACAGATTTTATCCATTAAATGTGTAAATAGATATGGATATAGATATGGATACGGATATAAAAGAAAGAAAAAAAATATATGTCGAGTTTGAGTATGGATATGGATAGGAGGTCTTCAAATCCGTACCCCGTATCCGCATTCGTTTATTCGATATAAAATTATATTTTTACCTTTATTTATATAATCTTAAGTATATTGTATAAGGTTAAAAGTGAAGATATAATTAAATTTTAACAATTTAAGTATATAATTCTAATATTAAATAATTTTTACTTTAAACTTGATAGATTTTATCCTAAATCTAATGTATTGTATTCGATAAATATGTAAACGGATATGGATATAAATATAAAATAGAAAAAAATTATCCGTCGTATTTAAATACAGATATAGGTTTTCTTATCGAAATTGAACCACGGGTAAGGAATATTTAATTCGTACTGTATCGGTTGCTATTCATAAAAAGGTTGCTCGGTTAAAACTTTAATGGCTGGGATTTGACTAATACCGAAAATTTGAAACATCCTTTTTTTTTTCTTCCTACTTTATGGATGAGTTCGTCTTTGGAACGGAGAAGACAAAGATAGGTGGCGATTGAGGAGTCAGGAGCGGAAGTTATTAATGATTGGTTTGAGAAATGCTGAATTGGAATTATTGATGGACTGAAAAAGCCAGGGGAAGCTGGAGATTTGGGGAAGCAAAATGAAATAAAACGCCAGGCTCCCAAGTCCGACGGTATTATCCTCAATTTCAATCAATTTTCCTCCGGTCTCTGTGTGAGGAAAATGTATTACTATAACTTTCCTAAAGCATTTTCCTTTTATTTTTCATAGCACCCAAATGACAAAAAAATATCCACCACCTTTCATCTTATTGCTGCCTCCACCAGAAACTTGGAATCATACTCTCAAGTTTTTTGCACAGAAAGTGGTGGGTGGGTAGTTGGAACACACGCTCAATGGCGTATGCAGAAATAGCCTAAGCTACTGCATTAACCAAAAGCCTCCATTATGCTCTAGCCTCTAGATAGCGTGCCGCCCACCCTCGTAACTTATTTTTATGAGGCCCATCCTTGTTGAGATAAATTCTTTTTTTCCTCGTTTTTCTCCCTTCTTGGAATTGCCAATCACCCCGGGGAGTTCTATGTATTAATTGTACCCACGCACTTCCCCTAAATCTAGCAGCTCTACTAGATCGTCCCTCCTGCATTAAGTTACATTCGAACTGAAAAAATAAATTCTAACTTCTGCAGGTGTATAACACAATTATTAATTCATGAATTCGCGAGTACATTGGTAGGTACCGAGTGATTACTTTTAATTGTATTTTTGTAATTTTAAGTACTTTGTCATAAACTAAATTTTATTTTCGTATTTCCTTAGATAACATTCATGACGGAGCATACTATGAATATAAGATAAAATCAACATGAATATAGCTTATAATCATTATGGATACAAGGCACAATCACTATATATATAAAAAGAAAAAAGAAAAAAAGAAGAAGAAGAAGAGACAATCACCATTTATTATATATTTGTTTCTGTACTCTCTATGCTTTCTAGTACCATATTCAATATAACTACCATAAAAATAAAATATAATTACCATAAAAATATGATATAATACTATTAAAATAAGATATAATCACTGTACTACATCGTTGTATGTCAAAGTAGGCTATGATAATATCTATAAGCTTTGAAGGTTGATTACATAACAAAAATATTCAAATATAAACACAATTGAGTTATATTACCGTACTCATGCTTTACATTACCTAAACGATTAAACTTTGTAACTTATAAAGATATATTCAATTAATTAATGCCTCAAGTGAAGTTAGTAGTTATCTAATCACAGAGCAGTGGTTATCTCCAGCGATAATGGTGACTATCCTATTATTAGATTAGGAATCATCTCTAGTGAAGTTGGTAATTATCATATCGCAGAGTGATAATTATATCTAATCACGATGGCAATTATCTAATTACTATAGTCACTCTCAATTCTATTCTTGGCTTCCCTAATAAATTGGAATAACTTATGCATATCACTTGTATTCTTTGTGATAGAAATATGAGTCGAATATATATAGATGATAAAGGCATGAGGATATATAGTAATGAACCTCCATCAAGCTTTGATATAGATAATAAATCTAGTAATTAATATAGAAAGATTAAAATTCCTCAGAGAAGAAATTTTCACTCATTCTAGACTTCAATCAGCGAAAAAAACTTAGGATAATTTCTATGACTTCTTTGGTTCACCCAAAATTCTTGAAGTAGTGATTAGATAAAAGATAAAAACAAGACAAAACCCAAAATTAAACTAGCTATTGAACATCGTGCCAAGTATAAGCGAACAATCCTAGTCATAGAAGAGAACTATGGCAATTGCAACAGACTTTAGCTATAGGAAGGTGATAGTGGTGGCCAACAATAATAGGGTGCGCTAGGTAGTGATAGGAAGAGGGATAATGATTCAAGGGGTCTAATGAAATACCAAGGGTGGAGATAGAGAAGAGGGAGTTGTAGACACAAGTGTGGTAAAGAGTGTTTTCCATTTAAATTTTACTAAATTATCATAACACGTCAAATTTTGCTAACCTTAATTTTCGCATGTTTAGTCTCTCAATCCTTCCCTAACTCTTAACCTTGGTTTTATTGTCTTATCTTAATCTCTCCCCTTGTTAACATGATTATTTTACCTAGTTTTGGTTCATTTTCTACTATGCTTAATTACATACTCAACCACAACTGTAACCTCAATCACAATCGCAACCCCAACCTTTCACCTCACGACCTTTTCATTTAAGTGTAAAACACTCAACCTCACACCTATAACCTTTACAATTTTATGCCAACCATTTGAAGACCCCTTCCTATCATGCTTTCCTTGTCAAACCTCCTACTCTTTTCACGCGACCATATACCACACCACATAATTCCTCTTTTATCCCTCTTCATCGTTCTTACCAATTTAATTTGTGTTTCCTCCTTTAGTTGTTTTTCTCTCAAATTATTGCTAGATAAGCCCCAATGCTTATTATTCCTCTCACTATTTTGTCTTTCTTTTGTGCTAAATCTATGTCATTTTAAGCTATCCACTACAACCTACCACAACCTTGTGCCACCACCTCATACTGTACACTACCCAATGTGACTACCTTATGCAAGCCACCCACCATTTTTACCACTACCTAATGCAACTCACCCATTTTATCACCAAAACCTCATACAATCAACACCCACTATAATACCCCCAAATTTATAAACTAAAAAATTTTATTTTTAAAAATTAATTATGGAAGCTAAAATAATAAATCACAGGGTGTTATTGCCACATTTAGTATAAGTGTAGTTTCCTCTACCATTATATCACCAATGCTAAGGCTACAACATTATTCCACTTAAATTAATCACTCAATAATAAATTAGTGTAGCAAGAGAGTTAAAAAAAATTAATAACATGTCAAATGGAACAAACTATCAGTGGTTACAAAATGTGAGTGAAAGAAAATACATAAAGACAGTAAGAATTACAGACTCTTTCATATCAAAAGACACCAGATAACTCTACACTCTCAACCCAAATGATATCCTTCAATAGATCTTATAGGCTAAATTGTAAATGCTGCTACCTATTGAATAAGTAGGGACCCAAGAAGAGGAACCCTTCAGTATAACGGTACCGAGTAAACTATTATACAAGATTAATATGCAAGGCCTGCATGGAACACATAAATGGCATCACAAAAGTATATGAACATTAAATCATACATAAATTAATTGAAATATGCTAATCATTCACATAACCATATAACATCAATGCCATATACTGCCAATGCTCGTTCATTTGGAAATAAATAAAACTTACTGATGGAACATCCAAGAGTCGCCCTTTGTAGTATTATTAGAAAACAAATCATTTTCAAGTCATAACCATGGTCATAATTCTCATTCTCAAAACAAACAACTCTAAAATCACATGTAGAATCACCAACACAAACTAATAGCAACATATGACATCACAGGTAAGAAAGAAGGCTGCTACCAAACCACAGGTAAACACAGAGGCTACTAATAAACCATAGGTAGGTGCAAAGGCTACTACCAAACCAATTCAATAATCATTTCCATTTAAATATCAATCATTTTCAACTTTATTAACTTGAGGGGAGATCAAATGAACTTAGAGACACTAAGGTATTCTAGTCATATCGGCACACAAGGGTAGCACAATATCCTACCAACTATCAACTTAGGGATGCAAAGCTAACCTGGTCACATTGGTACACGAAGGTATACAATACCTTACCGATAAGGATATCTAATCAATAAATATGCATACCCTTTAGTTAGGTCCGTAGAGCTAAATAGAGAAAGATATAGAGCTTGGCTAGGGCACTAAGACACACATGCAAAATCTATAATAGTCGTGGGCTAAACTACGTCTTTAGGGTAGCAACTCCTAAAGAGTCACCATTCCCAATCTCAAGGTCTTTCACTTAAGGTATTAGTGTTTTATAACGGTGACCACAAAAGCACATATTAAACATATAGATCCATTTCTTCATACTTAACCATTTTTATTCATTTCCAACCATTCTGAGGTAACCCTAATCAAGATCATTATCAACGTCAACATAAAAAATCTACTAAGGCCATCTTTGGTCAAGTTATTCACACTTAGGCACTTTAGATAAGAAATGACTAGAATACTCCTGAGGCTAAAGTTACCACTCTACCATCCATTACAGATTCCATTTTATTTATCACCTTGACATAAAAAGGATAACATTCCATAATTAAATTATTTATCATGTAATTAAATTACTAGGATAAACCAAATGATAATTTTTCCCTTATACACAATTCTGTATGCAAAACCTTAACATGTGTTTTTAAAACTTCGAAACACATATTTTCATGTTTAACAACCAATAACATTTATTAGGCATATTTATTAGAATAACCATCATGGTACCATGAAATTAATAAAACACCCCTATACTATATAATAATCATAATCATGCTGAAACATGCGTTTAAAAAAATACATATTCTCATACTTAACAATAAATAACACTTATTAGGCATGTTTATTAGAATAACCATCATGATACCATCAAATTACCAAAATACCCCTAGGTTATATAATAGTGATAAACATGTTGAAACATGTGTTTATAAAACAATAACTCACCTATCCTCATACTTAACAATAAATAATACATATCATATGCGTTTATTAGAATAATCATCATGGTCACTAAACATTACCGAAATACGCCTAGATCATAAAATACTCATAATCATCCTAAAACATGATTTTTTAAAACATCAACACCTACTACCTTATAATTATTAATAATTAGAACATGTTAGGGTTTTTGATTCACAATACTTATCATGGTGTGCTTAAATGACCAAATTACCCCTAGGGCACATGAATAATAATAATTATCATACTAAAAGTATATCTAAACATACTTAACCTGTAGATATCATACAAACTCTCTTCCCCATATTACAACCATTTTTAATCACACTTTTGTACACATGATATTATACATAGGATAACATGATTTCTTTTCGATTTGTCATGATAACAATAATAAGCACATAATTATATGTAACAAATCATACTTAACACAAATTATATGTCACAACCCTAATTTGCTATCATATAATATCCAAACATTTTAGTGGAGTATAAATGCTACTTGATTTCTAGCAAAAGCACAATTTACTTGTAACCTCTTAAAAATTATCAGGCTCCACTAATAAAACTTTTGTACATAAAAATAATATCATAAATACCATATTAATATTTGATCAATAAAATAATAGTTTTTATTAAAATTATTTATTAAGTACATATTACTAAACTACTCATATATATTAATAATTACCAAATAATTTTAAATTTTAAAAACTCAACACACGTTGTATGTGCAGCGTGAGTGATGCATAAAATGCCAAATAAATTGGGTCATACTAAGAGTTGACAATGGAACTTAGGTTTAGCTCCAAAAAAAAAAAACAGAAAATAGAAGAGATCATCAGATGGGAAAGTGGATTTGATATTCAAGTAACCCTTGAAATCAAATACTTACAATCACCACTTAAGGTATCAACTCTTAAGCTAAAGACTGTAAGATTTTCGATTTGTAACAAACCATGCATTATGTTTGTTGGGGAACAAAAGACACACGCCCTTCTCTGCAAAATACTCAATCAATGGTTGCCTTTTTCATTCATTTTACACCCATATAAGAATGTAAGAAGTTGAGAGACATTACAACCAACCCTTAGGTAACCATAATGGTTCAATTTAACCAAACTCTACTCTAATGCATGCTAACTATGGTAGGACTCAAATAATCAACATGGGTTACTAATTTTCAAGCCTCACACAACCCTTCATCATGCATTAACTTTAATCAATTAATAGGACTTAGGAAACATAAATTATAAGAAAAAGGAAACTAATACATTACTCATGCCCATGCTTAATTAAATAGAGAAAAGTAACTCTTCTCCCTCTCCTTATGGCCAACTACCAAGGCCTATTTTATATGCCATTAAATAACTTAATTGATGTTAATTAAGGTCTTGGAAAACACTAAGCTCAACTCCAAATATTTGTTGCAAGAAGTGAGGTGGCTACATGCTTGGTTTGAAAATTGAGCACTTCATAAGGCTGCTATGCTGGCTATTTTGGATGAAATGTGTGTGGATTGTTAAGCCATATTAAATCCATAATGAATACAAGAAAAGGTGGTGATTTGGTGGCTTAAATTTTTTGTTTCATGGTTTGTATGACTCATTATAATCTAGCTCATATTTTAGTCCAAGTAAGGAGAGTTTTTGATTCTCCCAACTTAGAAAAATTTATGAACAAATTATTGTTATCACATGAGGGGGATGCTCTTGCATTAGTGATCCATGCATGTAGGGGGGCTTAGGTGGCTTGTTGCTTAATGGTTGGAGGTGGTGGAGGTTGTAGCGGGTGGTGAATGTGGTAGTAGTTGGGTGGGTTGGTGCAGGAGGCCCAAAGGTTGTGACAACAAAGGTGCATGGCTATAGAAGGAATGTTATGTAGAGGAGGGGAAAAGGAGAAGAAGGAAAGGATAGGAAGAAAGAGGGAGAGTTGGCGACAAAGGGGTGGCTATGAGTGGGTTGTGTGACTGGTCGGAGGGTGTCCACGAGTAGGCTCGGTTGGGGGGAGTTGCAGAGGTAGAGGTTTGGAGTAGGGATAAGGGTTACAAAGAAGGTAGTAGAGGTAGAGACAGGGAGACATAGTGTAGGGAAAAATGCAAGGTGTGGGAAGGGTGGTTGTGAGGTTGTGGTTTGGTTATGTAGGGTGGATACAAGGTGGAGAAAGTGATGGCGTTGAGTGGAGGGGTGGTAACAGCAAAAATTTCCATTGCCCAGAGTATGGCTGCAAAGGATGAGGCCGGTGCTAGAGGCAGGGATCTATATAAGTCACCACAGGGAAAGGAAGAAGGAAGCATGGAGCGACATGGAAAAGGAAGAAGGAGGGAAGATGATAAGAAGAAGGTGGTTGACACTAGAGGCGTGGATGGTGGTGGCGATGTAGTGGTGCATTGGCTTTGGGGATGGGGAGGAAAAAGAAGGGAGCCAGAGGTAAGGAAGAAGAAAGAAAGAACGGATGAATTTTGGCAGAGAAGAGGCAGGGTGTGAGGGAGAAGAGAAGAAGAAGAAGAAGAAGAAGAAGAAGAGGGAGGCAGGGCTTAAGCGTGCGATGGGGTAGATGGGAGTTGTAGGGAAAGGGTGAAGGTAGGGCAGAGTGGTGCAGAGTTGATGGGGATGGCAGGCAATAGGGTGTAGGGAGGTTGGTGTAGGTTGGGGGAGGTGTTATAGGGGCCAGAAATGGAAGGAAAGGGACACGATAAGGGAGAAAGGGGGGTTGCTTAGCTAAGAAAGGAAGGGAAGGCAGGTCGAGGTGCAAGCGTGCATGGTAGAGCCACATTGCACAAAGGAAGGGTATGTTTGAGGGAGGTAACCAGGTAGGGGTAAAGATCGGTGAGGAAGAAGAAGAAAAGGGAATGTGGGATAGGTTGTTGGGACTTATGCAAAGAAAAGAAAAGGAGAATGGAGCTGGTTTAGTGCGGGAAAAGAAGGAGAAGAAGAAAATGAATGGGGTGTTGGGCTAACACAAGAAAAAATAAAATAACATAGGGAGAAGTGAGCTGGCTCGGGAAAGAAGATAAAAATAAAGGAAACGAAAAAAAAGAAATAGAAAAGAAATAAAAGGGAAAAAGGAAAAAGGGAAAAAAGAAGGAAAAGAAAAAAGAAAATAAATTTAGGGTTAGAATTAAAATTAGATTAAATTTGGGTTTTTAGGATAATATTAATTAATCCAATATTTAGGGTGTAAAATTAAGAAAAAATAAATTAGGTAAAATTGTTAGTTTGGGGTTGATTTCAATAAAAAGGATAAGATAAAATAATAATTATTATTTATTAAATAATTTATCTATATTACGGGTCACAGGTTAACAAAAATAATTAATTTAATATTTAAAGGTTAAATTTTTTGCATAAAGGCTAAATGTTCTAAATTAAGGTTAAACAAATTTGGGGTATTATGCCTACCAGTGCCACTCCTTCATGCAAGTCCCCACTAGTTGTGTAAATATCCCACATAAAAACCCCTACCATCGTTATAGCTCATGCAATTAACCCTTGACTTATGTTGGTCTTCACGGTGTAATGCTCCACTAACATCCACTTTTTACACAACATACAACCCTTCCAACCAACACACCCTCTTCTTCTTCTTTTCCTTGATCATTTACAGCCTATAACTACTCCAAATAGAAGTTCACGTCTCCCTTTTTCCTTAACTTTTCTCTTTCTAATATTATTATTGTCCTAACCGTTATTATTTTGTTAGTAGGTGATCCTAAGGTAGTAGTATAAGAGAAAGAAATTAGGAGTATTTTTCTAAGAAACCAATGTAAACATTGGTAAGGATGCACAACTTTAGATTAGGGCTTTTCTTGTTATGTGTTATTTTGGTAGGCCTAATCATTACAATATGATTTTTTGTAAGAAACCATTTTTAGGTTTTATTTCAACTTATATTCATGTGTTATTTAACAAGTTCATGATTTTATGAGCTTTATGATTTTATGTGTAAAAACTTATATTAAGCAAATCTAGGCTTTGTCATCAATTCTCAAGTATAATGTTATGGTTTTTTATTTTAATAAATATGTTTTTACATGTATTAAAATGTGGTCAAGAATTTTATTTTATTTTTGAGAATAAATGTTTGGGTAATTTAGGTTGTTGGTGGTTTTGGCCCTTGAGATTTTGGTGGGCTTATGGAAATTTTTTGCATTAATCTAATTATGTCTTTAGATTTATAGTTATATTTGGGAGATTATATGTGAATTTGGTGAGTTTGGGAGCCTTTCAACTAAGTTTTTATCAAATTAGTGAGCTTTTGTGGAAACTAGGTATACCATTATATTCCTTGAGGTTTTTACATTAATTTTTATGTATAACATGACGTGGTTTGGTGGATTAAGGAATAGGTTATGTTAATAAGACATTTTGATGTGTTTAGGTGATATAGGGACAAAATGGTCATTTTGGGTTTAAAATATGATAAGTATGATATGTGATTAGTTTGGGGGTAATATAGTTAGCACAAGTATTAATATTATGTGAAAAAGGCTTAAAATGATCTTAGAAGTCTTAGGAGTATGATTGGTATTTTATTTGTTTAAATGTTGGAGTTTAATTTTAATTTTTATATATGGTATTTATTATGATATATTAAATTTATTTTATTAATTAGGGTTATTTGGTGAGTTTTATGGATAAAGTTATGAATTGAGGGTAAATTAGGGTTTTGTTGAGAGGCTTACGCTCTTTTCCCCTTGTGTAATGTCTATTTTTTACTTGTGTTTCTCTATTCCTTATATTTACTTTATGTGACTATAACATGTTTGATTTGAATAACCTCATTACAATATTAAGTTTTTGAATAATACGAAATTATTGGGATGAATTCAATAATACTCGGTATTTTATGTAAGTGATGATAAGTGATAACTCATGTGAGTGGAAGTGTTATGATGATAAGTAAATCAAGTGGTTCTCCTTAATCATGGAGTATGAATTATGTTGGTCATGTTGATTAATAAAACATCAATGATTAAAATGTAAGATCACATGAGTTAGGGCAGTTTTACTAGTTCACTCCACCAGGCGATAATAGTAGCTAAAAATGTTATGCCTTGAGAGTTATTTTATGACGTAATTTGTTCTACCAAACAATAATAGTGACTAAGAGTGTTATGCCATAGGATTTATTTTATGACATAATCCATTCCACTAGACGTTAATAATGGCTAAGACCATTATGACCGATGAGTAATTTTATGACACAATCTATTTCACTAAAAATAATAGTGGCTAGGAGCATTATACCATGGGATTTGTTATATGAGATAATTCATTCTACTAGATGATAATAGTATCTAGGAAAATGAGTTGGTTTATGCCATATTCTACTTTATTAGTCTATAATAATGGCTAGGGGTAGTCTACCCTAGGATTTTTATGTCATGATACCTTTCTATTGGTTAAGGATAGTGGGGTCCTTAATATTAATGTGACTAAGTAAATGGAATAATGTGGTCACCTAATGTTGAACCCTAATATAATTTTCTATTTACTTATCTTATATCATGCACATATAGGCATGTATAGGATCTATCTTATCATATGATTCCTATATACTATGCATGCCTTATGGATGTGTATTATTACCTTACTCAATATGTAGCATAATTATCATTATTTTTGTGGGTGTTACTCAATCTCACGAGTAGATGTCACCTTTTGTTTAGAGGTATTTTATGAATTGATGCTTTTAGCGTGATTATCTACAATGAATGCTTATTCGGGTTGGCGTTAGTGTATGGTTATCTAGATATCTCTTTTTGTGTGGACTTTTAGCTCTCTATTTTCTATTCTATATGTCTCAAAAACTTTGGGATTTTTGTATGATTAATAGAGGCATAGGAAGAAGAAAATATCTACACCATGTTTCTGATGCCTCTCCTAAAACCTAGATGCTAACCAAGAACTTCACCCACTATTGTAGTCTCATTAACTGGTTGAGGGTTATTACTCAAACCTGCCTCTATCGCTTGACTTTGGATTCCATCTCGTGACGTCTAACAATTTTTTCCTACAAATAAAAATTTAATCACTATACATGTAAATTATTCATAAAATATTAATGTATAACATTGAGTTAAAATACTTACATAATGCTTTCTTGAACCCTCTCTATATTTGGTGTGCAAATATTTATAAGCATCAATCTTTGATAGCACTGGATGGGTTTGTAGGTTAGCCTATAATTTGTTTTGTAAAAAATGAAGTTAGTAATCTTATAATAACATTATTATAACAAGTGATTATCATTAATGTATGATATTTTATACCTTTTTATGTCGGTACATGGAAATTGATTGTGAACCATGCCGACTTGGATCAACTAAAATTAACCCATTAATCTTGTTATTCTTTGATTTTTCCTATAAAAAAATGAATTATAATTAATAATGCATTTTGATATTCACCTAAGAACTACAACTTGAATAAGAAATACTTTTATCTTAGTAGAAGACCAAAAGGCAATGCACATTTGCCATATATTCTAATTAAAATCATTAGACTTCCAATTATTGTCCTTAGTCCACTTGCTCTTGCTCTTATATTTTTATATCGTGGTAGGTGTCTTGAAACAACCAGAGTAGACCTCTAACCACCATATCCCATAAATCACTTTGCCTCCATTTCTCGATATCAGCACTATTGTAGAATAAAATCAAATATAAATTCTTTTTAAAATTAAATAAATATGTATATAAACTTAAAATATATAATTATTACCTCAACTTAAAGCATTTTCTTAGTCTTATCTTGGTGAGGGACCTTTGCCTAAGACTTTTAACATGGTGGAATATCACCGATTACATTGCCAACGCACCAATTAAATTAACAAACACGCGGCCTAATGGTGTAGAGTATGTCATCTACCATGGAGAATGTAATAGGGAATGCTCACTTTCCATGTGCCAACCAATCTCTATGTAGATTGAGGTCTTTTAATTTTTATCTGCCTCTCATTTGTCTCACTGGTGTTGCTGCAATAATAAGTGTATTAGGAATCAATATTGCTAGGATAAAAAATTTATCAGCATTTTTCAAGTACTTTTGCTATTTCCTGACTTACACCCAACTAGCAATCTATGAAGACTTGGAGGGGGATCACTGCCTCCATCCCCCCCATTATGTGTATGAACCACATTAGTCATAACTATATCTGACAATAACCAAATTATATATACAACACATAGTTAATTGTGAAATGACATGATATAACACAAAATTATCAATTTATATAACAATAATATTACCGAGTTCAAATATAACAAATACTATGCACATAATAATTAGAACAATAATCAAAGTCATCACTACACTTATTTTAAAAATCTTCAGAACTATCCATATTAGAATACAAAAAACCTAACCTCTTGTGTTTCATGCCATCATCTCTGATAGTGTCGTCTGCCTTCGAATCATCGATGGTCTTCATTTCATCAACATCTTGAACCCCAATAATCAAGTTTTTATAAGTGGAATAAACCCCATCCGCCACATCAACCCCATTATCATCATCATTTAAATTCTAAATGTGGCGATGGTTGACTACCCAAACCATACTCCAATTAGAGTCATTAGCATATCATCAATGTACCAAACTTGGTTTGCCTGAGATCCCAATATGTATTGATCATTCTTGTACCATTTTGAACTCATATACATATTGATGATGTTGTTATCTCATTTGATTCTCTTATTGATAGGGTTAATGTCTAACCATTTACATTTTAACAACACTATATAAAAATCATGAGAGTATAACAACTCTATAATCTCCTACAACTATCCATAAAAAGCAGTATCATTAACTCTAGGGACATACACACCACTATTCTAAGTTCTTTTGTTAGAGTCTCTATGATGAGTTAAGTATTTAACTTTGTGAATTACGCAGACATGATAGGTTGATGCTACATTGAATGGATGATGAGATAAATAAAATAATTTGTTAGTGCATTCAGGCAACCCACTCTATGGTAGACAGTACATCTATATATATTGGATGAAATTTTTTTTTATCGATTATTAAAATTTTATAAAAATTATATCACAATTGCATTTGTTAATAGTAATATATTTTTACCTTAAATTTAAACCAAGATACAAACTCTTTATTTTATATATCAACCAAGTTACCACCATGTTGGATAATTTGAGTCATGTATTCACTATGCAAATAGATTAATAACCCTTAACAATATATAGGAAAGGAAAATAATTAATTAATAGGTGATTGTATTTACTCAAAATATGTTTATGTATTTGGAAAATTTTTGGAAATGCACCATTCAAGCTCCCTCAACTTCTCAATATGTACAATGGTCCTTGTTATCTTACCAATAGCATAAGCTTTTGATTGGAAAATAGATAATCAATGCTTTATGAAAATGGCATATTTATTTCTCTCTTGTAAGTACATAGAACATAAAGTCAATGCTTTATGAGCCACATAACCTTCAGCAATAGAACCTTCTAGCCACCTATGATTTTTGATATACTCCTTCAAATCCTTTAATTTCTTCTCTATCAGATAAATCCACCTCCCATGCACCAGTCTACTAAGCCTTTCTTCCTCTAGTAAATACATTATTAAGTGAACCATGATACTAAATTTTTTTGGAGGAAATATCCTTTTAAGCTTACAAAGAAGCATGAAAAGTTAATCTTATTCTTTCTCCAAGTTAGACAATTTTAGTGTCCTTGATAAAATATGACTGATGGATCTACACAATTCAATGATGATGTTGCGAATATGTTTATTCATAAATGTATGAACACCAACCACTAACAAGCATTATAATATCATATGATGATCATCCTACTTTAAGCTTGTAATCTTACTATCATTTTTTTTCACATTATTCCTTAGGTTTCCTACAAACCCGTCATAATACTTTATATCCTTGAAGAACCTCCAAACATTTCTTCTATCATCAAACAAAAGAGTATATGTCACTCTATGTTTCATCAAATTATTCTTCTTATAATACAAACTCAAATTTGGTTAAATATTAATATCTTCTAACTCATGCAGTGCATTTTTAGTGTCTTTTGCCTTCTAACCATCACAAACTATCACTCCCAACAACTTGAACACACATTTTTTTTCCACATGCATAACATCGAAATTATGTTTCAACAATGGTGGTGACCATTACATCAGTTCATACAAGATGTTCTTCTTCTTCTTCTTCCAATTAAGCTTAGAGACATCTCTCTTACTGTTTGGATGATTATGATGTTTACTTGGAAATAGTTAGAAACATGACTCAATTGTATCAAAATATCATTAGCTTGCAAATTTTTGGGAGGATCCATTTTTTCCAACTTACCATTTAACAATCAGTTTCTTCTAAATGGATGATTGATGGGGAGAAACTAATGATGACCAATATAACCAATCTTATTCTTTAGCTTGATAGAAGAAGTTATCTTATTACAATTTAGGCATACTAAATACCCTTGACCTAACCACCTTGATAGATATGATCATGCTGGAAAATCATTAATGGTCTACAGTAATGCAACACATATTCAAAACACCATGCTATTGACCGCATCTCAAGTATTAACCCCTAACATCCATAACTTTTTAAATCCATGCACTAGTGGTTAGAGGAACATATTGATATCCATCATAGGAGAACTTAGACAAGGAATCAACAAATTTAGCATCATGAATAGGTTTTTCATGCAATGCCACAAAGGTAAGTTATAAACGATCAACATAATTGGCCATATATTATGCTTGGAACTCATACTAAATGGATTAAAACCATATAATGTTAGCCTTAATCATTCACTATGAGGGTTTGATGCAAAGTCTTGGTGGTCTATATCAAAATTTTTCCATACTTCACCATCAATTACATGACATAATACACCCCTAAACACCCCTTCAAATGCCATATCATGTTTTGAGTTGTATATCTACAAACACACAACCTTTTCAATCCTAGTGTCAAAGGAAAGTATTGCATAACTTTATGTGGAACCCTTTTTTTTTATTTTTTTTTATTTTTTTGTAGTTGTAGCTTAATACACCCAAAAAGATGTACAAGAAACATGACATTTATCTCAATTATCATTTTCTTTCCATTACAAAGCATAGTCGTGCCTATCTGCATGAATTGCTACATACCCTAAGTCAAGTTTTCTCATCTTCTTCTTTGCCTCATTATGTGATTTAGGAAACTTATTTCCATTCGGTAGTGCTTCTTTTGGCAATTTCATAATCCCATAAAATGATTTTTTTAGTATACTTGTTCAACACCTTATGATACATCAACTTAACCAAAAAAATCAACGACGAGAACTTTATGAATTGTGGATACAATTTAGTCTCCATCTTCTGAAATAATTTGTTGCAATAAAAATCTAATATATTGCTAAAGTCATCATCTAAAGGGACATCAATGTTGCCACCATAAAGATGTACTTCATCACCAGTAGCTAACTTGCCTAATGCATTTGCTAGCTCATCTATTATCGCCTTAGCAGTATGCACTAGCTTCGACTAAGCTTTGCCATGGTCCACCCATGAATCATACGCTTATATGAAACCATTTTTCATTATATGGATCTCAACATTATTAAATGATCTCCACACTCTATTATTGCACTTCTTGTATGGACAATGTATGTACCCATTACCATTCTGAGCAGAAGGTCTAACCATCCTTAGAAATGATTGAAGCCCATTCCAAAAGTCATCTAAAAATCGATCATGTAATTATGTCCAACTTTTATCAATTGTCGTCTACTCTACATAAAATAATGATCATTGATAAAATATTTCATATCTTATGTATTCTAAAACTCATAAAAAAGACATTATATTCTATCTGCATGTCCACTAACAAGCTTTTTTTTTCCTTTCATATACTTAAAAAATTATTATCTTTTGATTAGTCTTAACTAGTTTGCAAATTTGTGTGATGTATGAGTGCTTTATATAAAAAAATATATATACAATATCTTTAGTACATAGTCGGTTAGTTATTAGTTAAAAGCTCATAGTTATAAGCTCAAAGTTGATTATTCAGGTGATTTTTTTAGAAAATCTTGTAATTATAGCTGAGTAGCTATAAAGATTTGAGCTATGTTTAACACAACTTGTTTATAAGCTTAAAACTAACTCATAAACTAGCTACATTATTAAATGATATTAAAATTCATATTTACCTAAGTAGAATATTAAGTAATTTTTTTTTTGTTATCATATTCAAAATGAAACAAATAATAATAAATAATTGTTAAAGCAAGTAGAATTGCAAAGTTCCTACTTCAATAATTAGTCTTATTTATTTTGAGTTTTGTAAATAATTGGAATTGTATATGAATTATTATTCTGTGAAGCAAGTAGTTGGGATTGAATTTAGAAAATTAGATTTGATTGAATTATTATTCTGTGAAGCAAGTAGTTGTGAAGCAAGAAAATTAGATAATTAGCAGTTTCAACAACTTTAAAAAGAAAATCCCAATGTGAACTTAACTTTGGTTTTGGAGTACTATATTTCATGTATTTTGATTTATCAGTTTTTTTATCATATTTTCTTTTTATTTGTTTATATTATACTATATTTCTTTTGATTGTTGACATCTCAATATAAAATGCTTCATATGTATTTTTATTCACATTGAATCCTTAAATATATGACTTTGCCTTTGATTTATAAAATTAACTACGGAAGTTAATTTTTTAGTCATTAAGATTGATGGTTGAAAATATACATTTGCCTTCAATTTATAAAAATAACTGCTTAGGTTAATTCGTTTTTCCTCTTATTATCAGTTAACTAATTTTATTTTTACTATACTTTATTTTATATGATGGAACTTTTTATTTTACACATGTCTTGGTTCTTGATATATTTATGTATAATAATAATTTGTGGTAATATTACTACAATATTTTAATACGTGTGCTTACGAAATCTAGTTTATTTAACAAGAACTATATACATACATGCTCACAATTCATATATATATTAATTACCATATATTAATTAATATACATGCTCACCACATATTATAGAATAGATATAAAAAAAAGAACTATATAAATATATACATGCTCACAATTCATATATATAAATTACTCACACAACATAAAAAATAATATAAATTACAACATATTAACTAATATACATGCTCACAATATATAATTATATACATACAATTAAACTATATATATACACTTCAAAAATTAATTACATACCCACAATTCATACAATTACAATCATACTATACTACACTTAAAATCAAACAATAAATTACAAATAATTATACACACACACACACACACACAAATATATATATATATATATATATATAACATTTTAATATAATCTACATAACTATTTAGTATTTAGCTACATTATACTAGTAATCTTAGAGCAAAGTTCGATGGAAATCGACAATCGGTGAGCTCCACTGGGGTTTACACACACAAAAAAAAAATCAAAATTAGTTTCAAATCAACTAAACAATAGAAAAAACTATAAAAACAGCTAAAAAAACAATAAAACAACCCAAGATAGGCTGGTGGAGGAAAAGGCGCCATAAGGGGCAATGAGGATGGTGGTTCAAATTCCGCCGTCAAAAAGCAACAACAAACATGACAAATATTGCATAAATACAATAAATTAAAAAATTGATAATAAAACTAACAACAACAACCTCCGCCATGTAGCCAGAATCAAGAGAGAGAGATGAGTAGAGGAAAGGAACACAAGGAGGAGAATTGGAAATAAGCAACAGAGGAATAAAAAAATCAGCATATAGGTTTTATAAGATTTCTAGCGACGATGCATGTTGTCACAATAGATGCTTGTACCTGCAGCCACTAATAAAAAACATGCAGGTCAATGACCCCTATCGTTGCTATAACCATTTCTTGCGATGACAGTGTCGTTGCTACCAATAACGTTGACGATTTTTTTTTTACATAGGAAATTAGACCTTTCATTTTTTTTCACCAATAAAGTGACAGTAATAGGACTTTATAGCGATGTCACATGTATTTGCTACAAGGGTAATGCAGTAAGAAAATTATTATTCTGGAGGAAAAAACTTGCTGCATTTTACAATTGTGAGAAATGTATAGTGATGTGGTTCCTTCCTTGGTCTTGTGGAAAGGGTTTCGACACTTTTCTATGATATCTCGAGTTTGAATCACACTGTCCCTAGCATATATATCATGTATGAAAGGATACATGAACCTCTTAAGATAACATAACTACACTAATCAAGACAACTCCATTGTATTTCTTACACTCATGAGTCAAATGCTGTAATTTACCTCTATCGTCTTAGCCCAGGGTAGGATTGTCAACGTCGCCTAAAGCAAATGTATTGTTTTTTTTTTTTGAAAAATGTATAGCGACGATGATTTTTTATCAATATGGTGTCGTTGTTGGTATATTTGTAGCTACGATTTTTTGTTGTTGTAATTATTTTGAGCGACAACGTAACATTGTTGCTAAAACTGTTATAGTTGCTTTTCTTACAATGTCTATATAAGACCAATGTGTGGTCTAATTCAACTTTTGATACTATGGTTAGTTTATATCTTTACTTTTGATGCGAATCTATTATAAAGAATATTTCAAACATAGGTTCTCAATTCGGGTGGTATCACCACCGGGAGATGAATAAAGCTTGATATATAATAAATATGTGATATCTTAAAAATAAATAATTGAAGTATATTTCAAAAATAGCTAATCTTCAAATATATTTTAACAAACATTATTTATTTTCTAAATTTTGTTTAATTATTATTTATAAAAAAATGAAAGTTGTGATAGAAACGCGGCGGTTGGAAATCGAAATGCTCCCCAAGCACACTCATTTCATTCGATCTAAGCCTCCGAACAGAACTTTGTTTTCTCACTCTTTTCGCCGCAGAAAGAAATTAGGATGACCTCACTAGCGCGAGTAGGTCGAACTTATTTTCCCTTACTCACCCGGTCGCCATCTTATAAAATCCTAAACATCTCACACATTAGATCCACACAAAACCTATCTCAACAAACACGTCGATCGAGAAAGAAAGACCATCTCAGTTGTAATTACTACCACCGATACACAAATTCATTGATGGAGATCACACTTAGGCCATATCAAGTTTCCGATCTCGGCGCGTTCATGGATTGGGCATGTGACGATGAAGTGATCCGCCGAAGTCGGATAGAACATTACTCCTCTAGAGAGCAAGCACTGAGGTACCTCATCGATGTCGCCATTCCTCACCCGTGGTATCGCGCAATATGTTCCGGCGGTCGTCCCATTGGATTCGTTTGCATGGATCGACCAAGCTATGTCCAAGGCACTTGCAGAGGGATGCTTGCATATGCCCTCGGTCGCAAGTACTGGGGTCAAGGCATCATGACGGGCGCTGTGAGGATGGCTGTCACAACTCTGTTTAAGGAATTCAATGGTCTGGAAAGAGTTGAGGCTATAGTTGATGTTGATAATAAATCCTCACAAAGGGTATTAGAGAAGGTTGGATTTTCAAGGGAAGGAGTGCTGCGCAAGTATATGATAATTAACGGGAAAACTACTGATATGGCGATGTATTGCATGTTAATCGACGATTTGATAGGGAAGCTCAAATAGATTCGGGCATTAAGATCGTTAGATTTTCTTCGGTCTCATATAAAAATAAATAAATAAATAAACTAAAATAAAGAAAGCAAATAAGACAATTAATTAATATTTACTTACGATTTGCTCACTTATTATATGGCGAACTGCGTATAATATTTGTTTGATGGTGCAATAAAATTAATTTCTGGAAAAGAAATGTATGCATATTTAGTTTTGTGCTAATATATGTAATATCACCAATGGGAGAATATACAAAATTAAACATAAGGTATAATTAGAGTGCTTATTACTCATGGATATGTACTACATGTTAGTTGATGATCTAACGAATATTGAGCTGTAATGTTTCTTATATAATTTAGATGTAACTTCCTTGTATCATATGTAAGTGTACCTTTGTTCCAAAAATATTATATTTTGTTTCTTTTTTCCAAAACGAAAAAGTTGTCCTCTTATATAGGATTCGAGTTGAGCTATATAAAGAAATATATTCTCAAGATATACAAGACTGATGAATATTTGTAGTAATTCGTGTGTGTGTTTGTGTCTAAAATAGAGGAAGTCGCGTTACGTTTGATCACTGAGAGTAGAGCTAGTAAAAGTTGATCCGATCCGAAAAATCCGACAAATATCTACTCGATCCGTCCGAAATTCGATCCGATTTTATCCGAGTAATTAAAAGTCCGAAACTTATCCGACCCGATCCGATACATATCCGATATCCGATGAGAAATTATAAGCTCGAAATAAACCCGAACCTACCCGCTACTTACCCGAAACCCGATATAACCCGAAAAACTATAAATCCGAAATGATCTGACCCGATCTATTATTTATCCGAAATATGATATTATCCAAAAAATTATAAAACTATAAATATTCAACTTGGTACTATCCAAAAATTAACATTAACCCATAACTCAAATTTTTCAAAACTACATAAAATATGAAATAATATAGATGTACAACTAATCCAATAATCCATCCTAGCACCTACATCAAAGTCTAGAAATAATATACTTTCATAAAATTTATATCACTTATATATATACAAACACAATATCCATTGATACTAATATTAAAGTATAAAAATAAAAGTAGAGAAAAAAAAAAGGAAAAACTCTACTATACCATCTAAATATTAGTTCACTTCCATAATTTCATCTAGTACCATAAGATAATAACAGCGCAGCCTTGAACACTATATGTTAGTTAGTATTTATATGGTCATACCTTGTAATATAGCACCTAAAACATCATAAGAGAGTAGGAAAATTTTAGAGTGAGAATGTTAGTTATTCATTATAAAAATTGAAGATTAATATTTTTTATTATATCAGCAGTGTTAAATAGTAAGAAGTCAATATTAGTTGGTCTTTTGTCAATAATAGTCATTATTACTTACTTTATCTAATTTTTATCTTATTTAGCTTGATATGATCTAATCAAAATATAAAATAAAAAAAATTAATGTATTGTTATTATTATTTCTGCCATAATTGATATTCATTAATTACTATTATTATTGTTATCATTATTTTTGTATTATTATTATTATTATTATATTTATTGAAATTATATTGATATGATGTGATCAATCTCTTATAAAAATAATATGAGAAATGCAACCTTAGAAGCCTTCATTTGTTATCAATTATCAATTATTATTATAAGTTAATATTATGTAAGGAGCGTATAAGATATAAATATAATATAAACTTAAAATAATACTCAAACTCAATATGACCAAGCTAATAATGGAGTTGAATTATAAGCTATACCTTAACTTAAAAAGAAAACTAATATAATTAGAAAACTTTTAAATTTGAAACGTCAAATACATCTCCAAAGATGAAATAATGACAAAAAAAATTCTAAGGCCACAAAACAATTAATATAATAATTCGCTTTTAATTGAATAAGATAAATTAAAATAAATGATCTCAAAATAATTAGCTTTTAATAATATCTTGGAATAAAAAAAGAAAGAAAATGATACAAACATGACTCAAATATGAAATGACCTAAATCCAATCTAAATTCGACCCGAAAATATAATAATTCAAACTCACCCAAGCCCGATCCGAACCCGAATTGAAATTAGAACAACCCAAATTTATCCGAATCCAAATCTATCCGATCTCAACCAGACCTGATTCGAGAGCTTGGAATGACCCGAGATTATCCGATATTGAGTTGATCCGAATCAAATCCGACCTAATCCGACCCAACAAAATGATCCGAAATTATCCGAAACTGATATGATCCGATTATTATATAATCCGATCCGATAGTGATCCGACTCGCCTGATTGCCAGCTCTAATCGGGAGCATAGTACGTTGTTCGAAGGCAATACCTGCACGGTGGAACGGTGTGCATGAAGCTTGGTGTAAATGGTAGACACGTCGACTCCTCTATATATACCTATCTCTTGTTAGAGTTTTTGTTGCTGTGCGGTCTCATTCTTTCATATCCTTATTTCGTTATTTATTTTACCATTGGCCTATCCTATTGCCCGCAATCGGTAAGAGCAATAAATAGTTCGAAGGACAAATCAACCAATCAACACAACCGTTTCTGGCGAAAACCAAGTACACTTTCATACTACATGATACATACATCATCATTTAAATAAATAAATAAAGTAAAGAAAAAAGATAGAGAGAAAAGGAGAGGGTTAGTAAGCGTAGGAAGCGTACAAACGTGACATGCAAGTTCCATTCTGATCAAGTGTTAGTAAAATTCTGATCCAAATCTTATAATTTTATTAATTTATGATTTAAAAGTCGCTGAATAATATACGGTCCTATGTAGTATCTTTTTTTTGATAATTGTTGTTACACAACGATCAGCGATCAACAAAAGAGTACAAGATAAGAAATCCTCCTAACTTTACAGAGCCTGAATATTATGGACCACATCTTCCGACCTATAGGGAAACTCTCTCCTACCATTCTTAATCCAGAACCCAATTCTCATCTTTATTAGCATGAGCATCCATCGGTCACAGACATCTACCTTGTCGAAGACTTTCTTATTCCTGAATTCCCAAATAGTGCCCAGAATAGCAAAGAATGCCGCTCGCCAAATCTCCCCTCTCAATCCTTTGCTGGAGAAACCCAACCATGCTACTGCGTTTTCCTCAACTGCCTTAGGTATCACCCAGTGATACCCTATCCACTCACATATCTCATACCACGTTTTCCCTGTCACAGGGCAATGTAAGAACAGGTGATTGACCGTCTCTTGCTCATTGTTGCACAAAGGGCACCGAATATCTCCTGAGTCGATGATCCTCATTCTAGCCAGTCTTTCTTTTGTGTTGAGCTTCTGTTGAACCGCAAACCATGCAGTGAGGCTAAATCTCGGAGGTGCTATGCTACTCCACATAAGATTAACCGCTTCAGGTATCCCATCATTCCCTACGGAAAGCTGGTAATAAGTCTGACAATACGAACTTACAGAGAACATCCCATTAGCTTCGTATTCCCAGCCTACAGAATCCTGCTCTGCCTTCCTCAAATAGTGCTGATCGATCAACTCTTGCAGATGCTTCACTTGGTCCTCCTCCCATCCGAACAGTCGTCTTCTCCATCGAAGGTTCCATGCCCATCTCAAACCATCCCATTTCCCCATCTCTGCTATCTTCTTCTCCTTCTGCTCGGACACTATGAAGAGTCTTGGGAATAGATCCCTCAAAGGGCCTGCCCTTGTCCAATCATCGTGCCAAAACCTGACTCTCTGTCCATCCCCTATGATGATCTTCATTCCCGATCTCAGTGTGGGGCAGTCTTTCCCTGCTCCTACAATATCAATCCATGGAGACCACTTTCTTCTTGAGGTAGTAATCTCAAACGTCCCTGCATTATCCCCCAAATGGATGGAGGAGATAATTCTCTTCCATGACGCACCTTCCACAGAGTAGAACCTCCACCACCATTTAAAGAGAAGAGCATTGTTCCTTAGGGTTAAATCTCCCACACCTAGCCCTCCTAATGACTTAGGCCTCTGGATCAGACTCCATTTGACTAATGGTAATCCCTTTCTGTCCCCTTTACCACTCCAAAAAAATCTTCTCTGGATTCTTATAATTTCCTTAGCAACCCCCACTGGTAACTTAAACAAACTCATATAATACAACGGAAGGCTATTCAATACGCTTTTGATGAGTACTATCCGTCCAGCTCTTGATAACACTCTCGCTTTCCACCCTGCTAGCTTCTGCTTAATCTTCTCAATCACCGGTTTCCATACTTCCAGCTTCCATGTAGAAGCTCCTAAAGGGAGGCCAAGGTAGCTTAGAGGGAGGGATCCAACTTTGCACTCCATAACCTCTGCAGCTTCCTTCTGAAGATTGTTCTCCACTCCCAACCCTATAAGAATTGTCTTGCTGAAGTTTACTTGAAGACCTGATAGGAGATAGAAACAATCAATTAGCCGCTTCCAGTTCCTGATGTTATCGATCGAGGCTCCACAGAAAATCATCGTGTCATCTGCAAACTGAAGGTGAGTCACCTCCACATTATCCTTTCCCACCCTGATCCCTTCTATCAGACCTTTCTCCACTCCTCTCTTAATGAGTTGGTTGAACACCTCCACTACCAAGACAAAAAGAAAAGGTGAAATGGGGTCACCTTGTCTCAATCCCCTACCCATCTGGAACGGAGCAGAAGGGGTCCCATTCACAAGGATCGATACTCTTGCCGTGGATATACACTCCTTAATCCATCCTCTGAACTTGATGCCGAAACCCATAATCTCCATTGTTTTGTCGATAAAATCCCACTTCACGCTGTCATATGCCTTCTGAAAATCTAGCTTGATCATCATTCCCTTTGAACTGCTCTGTCCCTTTGTCCACTGTACAACTTCATTGGCAATCAATGCACCATCAACTATACTTCTTCCTCTTATGAATGCTGACTGCGAATCGCTGACCAGTTTATCCACCACCTATTTTAACCTAAAGGTAAGAATTTTTGCTATTACCTTGTAGATGCACCCCACCAAGCTTATAGGCCGAAACTGGCTGACTTCCTCCACATCATCCACTTTTGGGATCAAGGTTATCAATGTTGTATTCAGAGCCACTGGAAGAATGCTTGATTGGAAAAACTCCATCACTGAAGTAGTGAATTCCTCTCCAATGATTCCCCACATCTTCCTGATAAACCCCATATGGTAACCATCATACCCCGGTGCTTTCGCCGGGTCACAAGACCACACTGCTCTTCTAACATCCTCCCTGCTAGGCATCTCTTCCAACTCTACTCCTTCCTCCCTGGTTAGCATGTTAAACCCATCAGCAGAGATCCTAATTTCCGGTAAATCTGCTTCTTTATACATTTCTTTGAAATACTCTGTAATAACTTCCTTGATCTCCTTCGGTTCTAAGATCACCTGGCCCTTCTCCACTAGCCTACTAATAGTTGCTTTCTTCTTCCTCACCGCAGCAACCGTATGAAAATATCTTGTATTTCTGTCCCCTTCTTTGAACCCTCTAACCCTAGCCACTTGCATCCAATATGCTTCCTTCCGTTTATGCCACTTCCACAGTTGTGATTGCAACGCTGCTTTCCTTGCTAGGCTTTCTTCGCTGCTCGGTTGATCCGATTCTACCCCGTTGACCTTCTTCACCTCTTCTTCGAGACACCTGATTCTAGACTCCACGTCTCCAAAAATCTCTTTATTCCACTTTCTTAATAAGCCTTTAATCTCCTTTAGCCTGCTTTGACATGTCTTTCCTTCTAACTTCGACCAACACTCCATAACGAAGCCTCTAAACTTGGGGTGTGTAAACCACATATCCCAAGTACGGAATGGTCTCGGCCCAAAACTTGATGAATTATCAAACAGCCTAATCGGATTGTGGTCTGAGAGTGAACGACCCAACTCGGTACACTGGAGGCCCGAAAATAAAGTCACCCAAGAGGGGTTGATTAGGAATCTATCCAACAGGCTAGCCGAGTTTGCCCGGTGCCAAGAAAACTTCATATTAGTAGGCTTCATCTCAATAAGCCCCATCCTATCGATCCATTCATTAAACAAACGAACACTGTGCTGATCCACCCGCCCTCCCTTTCTTTCACCTTGGCTTCTTACCTCATTAAAATCACCCATAACAATCAACGGGCTGTTGCAAAGCTGCCCCTCCTCCCTCAGCTCATCCCATAGTTCTCTCCTTTCTCCAGGATCAGAAGAGCCATAAACAAGGATTATCCCACAGTTCATCCTTTTAGGCCCCAACCTTCCTTCCACCATGATCCACCTCCTTCCGCTCTTAGACCTACTAGCCCTAAAGAACTGAGTATCCCAACCTAGGATTAGTCCTCCGCTTCTCCCCACCGCGACTGAATCTCTCCATTCAATTGACCCACTTTTCCAAATCCTGTTCTTCCACGAATCCTTCAGTGTACTATGCTTAGTTTCCACCAACCCGAGGATCCATGGCCTTTCTTTTGTAATCAAGTTCTGGATGCTAGAAGTCTTTCCTAGCGCCCCGATCCCCCTTATATTCCAACTTATTATAATCATTGGGACTCACTTCCTTCACCCTTACTCCCGGCATTCCTTTAAAGTTGCCTCTTTCGTATCTTCCTCTGGCTTCTTCTCAACCCCACCAATTTATCCACGCATTTCTCTTCCTCTTTAGAAGATAATCCAATCAATTTCCCAAGTTGCCAAGTCTGTCTTGCCTCTTCTATCTCTGCCTCCCCTAATCTTCTTTCCTCTGTGCCTTGTCTCTCCCCCGCCTCCTCCTGCATTAACCTACTAATAATTTCTGAATCTCCCATCCTTTCAAACCCTGGTGGAACTTCTTCTATTGTCTCTATCGAATCTCCTGCTCCCCTCTTTTCTTCGCCTATAAAGCACGGTGCCTCACTTAATGCTTCGCCCTCTACTCCATCCACTCTTCTACCTTTTTCCCTCCATCTTTTTACTAGTCTCCTCTCTTCCTCAATGTCATGCTCCACTGAAACAAGGGCTGTTTTTATCGATACCGTTTCCTCCTCCTTTTCCTCCGAATACTCGCCAGGAGCCCAAACCCAATTCCCTTTGGACTTTTCATTACTTACTTTGTCCGTTAAGGCTAGATCGACTATGCTTGCAACTTTTACTTGTTCTTCTATTGCAAGCCCTCCACCGCCTCCTTCAATTCCTTCCATATTTCCTCCATTTCCCAACAATACTTCCCGGGAATAATATTTCACCTAACAAATTCTGCTCCCTCTCCTTTCCCAAATACCCTATCTTCTTTGTTTTTATAATATTTATTAACTCCTTCTCTCCCCATTCTCGGCGTATATCCAACCGGCCATTATAGCTTCTCTCGCATTGTTTGGGAAATAAAGACCTCCCAGAACCACCCCCTCTGACTTCCTCCCCATCTATCTTTTTTCCCTCTCCCTTCCTCTTCCCCAATTTTCTTTACCCGTTCGTCTCTCGCCCCTACATACTGTTCTAGGAGGCTATTAATTCTGTTCGGCGTGATGTCTTCCCGCTGATTGCTGTTCTGACTCTTCGAAGCCACGTGTTCACACCCAGCCGGCGTAGCTTCGGAACTACTGCACGTTTCTATCCATTCTCGAGGCCAACGAACACTTACCACCCTGTCCCTCGACCTTTCCGCTTCCCTATTCACTCCTCCAACAGTCCCCTTCGCCTCTGCCCCTTCGTTAACAGCACTCTGCATGGCTGCTTTCCCCAAGTCACGTGTGTAGCTCGATTCCCCTTTGGAAGCCTGGCTTGATCTCCGATCACCACTTCCGGTCGACGAGGATTCCGGCCCCTCCTCCTCGTAAACTTTTCTCGTACTCTGCCATGGTACATACCCCTCCCCGATCTCTTTTGCCACTACCTCCACTCTCGCCTTTTCCATTTGTATTTCCAGCACCTCCTGTACTTCCTCTACTCGATCGGTATCCACCAGCACCCTTGTGGTCTCCATGGCTAGGCCGAAGTCCCCTTCTTCCTCCCAACAGACCCATCTACCCCATGGGGCAGCAACGGATCTCAGAACTTCCTCCCTCCATGCCGCCATAGGGAGTCCACGGATTTCTATCCATGTTCTCCGCATCACACAAGCATCGTCCTCCCTCCACCTCCTCACGATCGAGAAGTTCTCTCTCAGTAGACTATCCTCCTCCAAGGCCATAACACTATCTTCTAAAGTTTCGAAAGTTATTAAAAGCTTGAATTGTCCCAAGGAACGTACCTTCGTAGCAAAGCGCCAGTCTTGCATTATCTGTGGAATGACGACGTCTGCAATGAACGGTTGAGCCGATTCTACCACCACACTCCTTGCTAGCCATTCCCGTGAGGCGTCCTCTATTTGCACACGAACAACCCTTCTTTTTTCTCCCTGCATGCAGCGCTCCCCACCCCTAACTACCATGGCAAAAGATCTTCCATCTCTTTCTGCAGCGTGCCAGCCTCCTCTTTGTTGAATGTGGCTTTTTCCTTCCAAGCGCTGCTCTCCTCTACCTTGGCTCTGCCCCTGTCTTCGTTCTCCTTTCCCAAACAAAGCCCTGCGAACAAACAGACGTATGCCTTTAAGCTTCATCTCGCTGAACCTCCTCACCGCCTCCACTTCCTCCCTTTCACTCCCATATCGTATAAATCCAAAGTGCAGGTTTGTGGCCTTCCTATCCTTCCTGCTGATGAACACTTCCTCTACTCTCCCTGCCTCCTCAAACAGCTCCTTAACTTCCTCTGCCCTTATCCCTTTTGCAAGATTGTCTACGAATACAGTAAAGATCTGTCTTCCTTCCTTTTTGAGTGTTTCTTCACTCCGTGCCTTCCTTTCAGCACCTCGGGCCAGGGTGGGATCGCCCCTTCTTCCATGTTCCGACCTTAGGGATAGACGGTTGGTACCATCGAAATGGTTGGGTGCGAATGCGGGTGGTCGAATGGGAATGGGGTTGGGTGCGAATGCAGGTGGTCGAGTGGGAATGGGGTTGGGTGCGAATGCAGGTGGTCGGGTGGGAATGGGGTTTGGAGGTGGTCGAGTGGGGATGGGGTTTGGATACTTGGACGTCTGCATGTTGTCCTTGTCATGTGAACTTCCATATACAAGACCTAGCTACATAGACTCCTATGTAGTATCTTTATGCTGTAAAATTATAGTATGATCTTACGGGCCAAGATAATTAGATTTTATACAATTATTATAATTTTCATCTATTTTGTCTTTAAAATACCCCTCTTTTTTCTACTATATTTCTTTTCTAAATCACAAATCCTTAATCCCCTATTATTCTGCTACATATCTTAAATATCAATCAATACAAAAGAAGTTTGATGGTGCAATAAAATTAAGAAAACAAAGCCAGACTCTATCAGTAAAATTCATTATCCATTTTATTTATGATCTTGTTAACTTTATATGGTTCTTAAAATTTATTCGGCAACTCGTGTTGCTTATTAGTGCTGCAACTTAATCAGTGATTGCATGAGAGTTTAAGAATGTGATTTTAATGCCCTTTTAACTTTTGTGTGGTTTTATATAGCATACAACTTTGCATATGTAAAACTCATTCGACAATTTTTGTTCTTTACTAATGGTATGGCTTAATTAGTGACTACGTTAGAACTTAAAAATGTTATTTTATTGTCCTTTTGACTTTTAGTCTGGTGCTATATTGCATACAACTATGCATAGTTTATTTATTTATTATAATTTTTATACGATCTTAAGATTCCACAATATGATTTTGTGCACCCTTTATCGATCCCAAGTAATTTTGATTCCAATAACCTTAGACAGGAGGTGACCTACATGATCAAATTGAAGAACTTCAAGCTAATTGGTAGTTTGAACGAAGGAGAAACTTTCACATAAAAACCCATGGTTTAGCGTCAGTTATTTGACATCATCATTTACTTGTTACCTACACAACAATAAAGCTAGAAGTGCACTTAATTATCACCATCATCAACCAATGATTGCACAAAAATCCCTAAACATTATATAATACTAAAATGCATATTGTAGTAATATAAGATAAGTAATTTTGTTTTGGAAGATATGCATTCTTATAATGTAAGTATTTTTTTTAAAAAAAATTATTTTAGGAGATGTACTTTTGTTTTTAGAGATGTGCATTTTCTCCCTTATACTTTTATAAACAATATATTATATTGTAAGATGTGTATTTTAGGCAGAGGAAATGTGTATATATAAAAAATTGTGTATTTTAGTTATGTAGAATGTGTATTATATATAGTATCAAATAATAGGTATTCTCCATTACATTTATATAATATAATGGGCATGCATAATAGTATTAGAGGATGTGTATTCATATGATGAAATATGTGTATTCTAGTATTGAAAGAATACACATTTATAGAAGAAAAAAATTGGGTGATTATAATGTAGTGTGTATTATTGTTTCTAAGGATGTATATCTGTACTCTGGAATATTTGTATAGTAGACTTCGTAGTACTAGAAGAAGTGTATTTGCATTTAAAGATGTACATTTGCATAAATAACGTGCAATATAAGTGTTTTTTACTTGATGATTGGGGAATATGTACATTGATGTAAGTTATATATCTCCTTACAGATACGTGTGCATTTTGTTATGCGTCTCAAGTGTATTAATATGTGTCTATCTACAAAAAGAAAAAGAAAATTTGGTATATATATATATATATACATATATTTGTTGGATGTATAGTATAGAAATATAATAAAATACCAGAAATAATTTATCCGAGCCCACCGAATTCACGATGTGTCCTTAAGACGATTTTGCTCCCTCACACGGTACTCAAGGTTGTGAACAATCGTCTTCCAGGATAGAATGGATTTTTGTTCCTATCAGATGTAGCACTTTAATCTAATAGGATTCCAGCGAACGCAACGTTATGCTTGTATTCAACTAGGAATATAGGAATCGAAAAAGTAGAGAGAGAGAAGAGAGAGAACTATTGGAATTTCCGAAAAAAAATTTGAATTTCTGAATTCATCTTTCCGGTTGATAGTGGGAGCTATTTATAGAGTTAATGAAGTCCCTTTGAAAAGACACCAAGTCAACAATCATGACTCTTCAAATTAATTCAAATGAAAAGACACCAAGTCAACAATCATGACTTTTCAAATTAATTCAAATGAAAAGGCACCAAGTCAACAAACATGACTTTTCAAATTTATTCAAATGAAAAGGCACCAAGTCAACAATAATGACTTTTCAAATTAATTCAAATGAAACCCTTATATATATATATATATTACAATCTATTTAACAATCCCCCACTAGATTGTAATATATCACAAGCATGAACAAATTATGCTTAAATTAGTATCTCTCACATTACCCTACCACAAAGTAATAATATCTTTTCGTGGAATGCGTCCATTCCCTGTATGAAAGATAAAATTAACTTTCATTCCATAATTACTTTAACTGAGCACAAGTGAAGAAAACTGCATCTGGATAAGTAGTTTGATACTTTAAACTTTCCATAGTGAATTTCTATCGGGTTTACTGGCTAATCAGTGGACAGATCTGCCTTGAACAGTCAGCCGTCTAGTGTAAACCGAGACAATAGAAAACACACAGCTTCCTTCAAGCATAGTTGGTTCTCACGTTTGTGTTCATTTCGGCCATGAACACCTCCTGGTTCTGTGAGTGTGTTAGAGAATTCAGCCTTCAAAATTCTCACAGAAGCGGCCCCTTCCCACTCACATAGGTAATCTCCTAATTATTATATCCTTTAGATATTTTACTTAAACATGTTAAGTTATAGGGATCATTAAAATCATAGCTTAACCTTATCCTTTCTTTGCACTGTTTCATCATAGGAATGGGTAGATAAAAATTAGATTCCTCAATGCAACACCGAGTCATCCATAGTTCAGTTTTCCCATTGAACCTAGATCTTGGGATCTCCAGTCAACTAGGTTGGGTTGCCACCATGACGACTCTATATATCCATAGGCTTTAGGCCCATTCCCCTTGATGAACTTTCTACTTGCTTTCTAGTTAATGCCTTAGTAAGCGGATCCGCAATATTATCCGTTGACCTCACATAATCAATTGAGATAATTCCACTAGAAAGCAACCTTCTAATGGTATTATGTCTACGACGAATATGTCTAGACTTACCATTATACATCTTACTCCGTGCCCTACCAATTGCAAACTGGCTATCACAATGGATACGTATGGGTCGCACAAGTTTTTCCCAACATGGGATATCTTCTAGGAAGTCTCTAAGCCATTCAGCTTCTTCCTCGGCTTTATCTAAAGTAATAAATTCAGACTCCATTGTTGACCTCGTGATACATGTTTATTTAGATGATTTCCAAGATATTGCACCACTTCCAAGAGTGAACACATATCCACTAGTAGACTTAGAGTTCCTGGAATCCGATATCCAATTCGCATCAGTGTAGCCTTCTACCACTGCTGGATATCTCTTGTAGTGTAATCCAAAGTTCTTGGTGTGCTTTAGATATCCTAGAACTCAAATGATCGCTTTCTAATGTTCCCTATTAGGGTTACTGGTATAGCGACTAAGCCTGTTAATTGCATTAGCAATATCCGGTCTCGAGCAGTTCATGAGATACATTATACTGCCTATTATACGTGAATATTCTAATTGTGAAAAACTGGCACCCGTATTTTTCATCAAATGAATATTCACCTCCAATGGTGTCTTAGCTGGGTTAATATTGTACTCCTTGAATCGATCAAGTATTTTTTCAACATAATGAGATTGAGACAATATTAATCCATCAGATGCTCTAGAAATCTTAATTCCTAATATAACATCTGCAAGACCCATGTCTTTCATATCAAAACTTCGGGTGAGCATCCATTTGGTAGAGTTAATAATATCATTATTATTACCCATTATGAGCATATCATCTACGTATAGACACACTATAACGTAGCCTTTATGAGTGTCTTTGACATAAACACATTTGTCAGACTCATTTATCCTGAATCCATTTGACAACATTACACTGTCAAATTTCTCATGCCATTGCTTAGGTGCCTGTTTTAATCCATAGAGAGATTTAATAAGCCGACAAACCTTTTTCTCTTGACCGGGAGCAATGAACCCCTCGGGTTGTTCCATATAGATCTCTTCCTCTAATTCACCATTCAAGAATGCTGTTTTTACATCCATTTGATGTACTTCAAGACCCTTTACAACTGCTATTGCCAATAGCATATGTATAGACGTAATTCTTGTAACTGGTGAATATGTGTCGAAAAAATCAACATCTTCCTTTTGCTTGTATCCTTTAACTACAAGCCTTGCCTTGTATTTGTCAATTGAACCATCGGCCTTTAATTTCTTCTTAAAGATCCACTTACATCCTAGGGGTTTATTCCAGGAGGCAAGTCCACAACTTCCCACGTGTGATTTCGCATGATGGATTCAATTTCACTATTTATTGCTTCTTTCCAATAAGAAGATTCAGGATAGGATATAGCTTCTTTAAATGTTTGAGGCTCATTTTCTAACAAATATGTTAGATAATGAGGTCCAAATGATTTAGAGATCCTAGCTCTCTTACTTCGTCTAGGTTCATCTGAATTAACTTCTTTATTCCCATCACTAATAGACTCTCTTAGCCTCTTTAGTGAAACTGATTCATTATTCATTTTGTAGGGAAAAATATTTTCAAAGAATATAGCATCCCTTGATTCTATAATAGTGTTGGCATCAATATCAGGAACCTCTGATTTGTGGACAAGGAAACGATATGCACTACTGTTATGTGCGTAACCAATGAATACACAATCAATGGTTTTCGGTCCTAACTTAGTCCTCTTAGGTTTGGGAATTGCTACTTTTGTTAAGCACCCCCACACCTTTAAGTATTTATAATTAGGCTTGTGACATTTCCATAACTCATATGGAATATTGTGGGTTTTCTTATGAGGCATCTTATTCAGAATATAATTTGCAGTTAATAAGGCTTCCCCCCACAAGTTTTGTGGTAAACCAGAACTAATCAACATGGCATTCATCATGTCCTTCAAAGTTCTATTCTTGCGTTCTGCAATTCCATTAGATTGAGGCGTATAAGGAGCAGTAGTTTGGTGAATAATACCATTTTCTAAACAAACTTGTTCAAAAGGGTATTCGTATTCACCTCCTCTATCGCTTCTTATAGCCTTAATCTTTCTACCAATTTGATTCTCAACTTCTGCTTTGAAGTGTTTAAACATATCAATTGCTTCATCTTTGCTTCGTAGCAAATACACATAGCAATAACGGGTGCTATCATCTATGAAATTAATAAAATACTTTTTACCACCTCTAGTTTGCACAAATTTTAAATCACACACATCAGTGTGAATTAAATCTAGAGGTTCGGTGTTCCTTTCAATAGAATGAAAGGGTTTTCTTGCCATCTTGGCCTCAACACATATTTCACATTTATGATTAGGATTAAACTCACATTTAGGAAAACACTCTAAATTAATTAACCTTCGAATGGTATCATAATTAACATGTCCTAATCGTTCGTGCCAAATATTAAATGACTCAGGCATGTAAGAAGAAGAAACACTCTTATTATTATTAACTTTGGGTACAATAGTCATTACATTCATCTTAAAGAGTCCATCACTGAGATAGCCCTTTCCTACAAACATCTCATTCTTAATAAGTATAAATTGATCGGATACAAATATCAACTTAAAACCATTCCTATTTAGTAGGGATCCTGAAATTAAATTCTTCCGGATATCCGGTACATGGAGCACATCATTCAAAGTAAGGTTTTTTCCGCTTTTCAACTTCAGTATCACCTTTCCACGACCGATGACCTTAGAAGATGAAGCATTTCCCATGAAGAGTTGTTCTTCATCATCTTCTATAGGTTGATACTCAGAAAACATCTACTTGTTACCACATATGTGACGAGTGGCTCCGGTGTCTACCCACCATTCCTTAGCATTACCTATAAGGTTGCATTGTGACACTACTGCGGATAGATTGATAACATCAAGATCTTCAGATAAGTTGTCTATCTCTGTGACATTCGCTTGAGCATTGCTTTTCTTAGACTTTTTCGGATTGCGACAATCCTTTGCATGGTGCCCTTGCTTACCACATTCATAGCACTTTCCCTTGAATTTCTTGGAGACATTAGATCCTGTATTATAACTATCTCCATTGTGCTTCCTTTTCTTGCTCTTCTTTGATATGTTTTCCACCACATTGGCTCTTGATGCCATTAGATTTGAGCCTCCAGACTTGCAGTTGTCTTCCTCAATTATTAGACGGACTATGAGATCCTTAAGTTTCATCTCCTTACGCTTATGCTTGAGGTAGTTCTTAAAATCTTTCCAATATGGTGGTAATTTTTCAATTACCGCTGCTACCTGAAAGGACTCACTCAGGGACATACCCTCGGCATGAATGTCATGAATAATAACCTGAATCTCTTCCACTTGGGATATTACCGACTTGTTATCCACCATTTTATAATCGAGAAAACGACCAATAATAAATTTCTTTATTCCGGCGTCCTCTGTCTTATACTTGGTATCTAAAGAATCCCACAGTTCCTTTGCCGTTTTAGTACCAGAATACACATTATATAATGTGTCATCCAAACCATTTAGAATATAATTCTTGCAAAGAAAGTCGGAATGATTCCATGCATCTATTGCAGCCACTTTGACTACATCAGTCTCTTTTTCATCAACCTTTGGAGGACTCTCATTGAGATACTTTGCCAAATTTAATGTAGTCAGATAGAAAAGCATCTTTTGTTGCCAACGCTTAAAATCCGACCCATTGAACTTTGGTGGTTTTTCACCAACACCCACAGGATTTGTGGAACTTGCAACAATGTTTGCAGATGAAGCCATTTCTGTTACAAAAATAGAAGTTCGACAAATAACAAAGGAGTAGAAGAAAACTAGTATAATTATTTATCAAATAAATACCACTTTCTATACTATAACAAATAAAGGAAATATAAAATAAATAAATAAATAAATAAAATCGTCTTAAGATTATTGGATGTATAGTATAGAAATATAATAAAATACCAAAAATAATTTATCCGAGCCCACCGAATTCACGATGTGTCCTTAAGACGATTTTGCTCCCTCACACAGTACTCAAGGTTGTGAACAATCATCTTCCAGGATACACTACCACGGAAAGGGGTTTTAATAACGGTTATTTTATAGTTTTAATAACGGTTTTCAACCGTTATTGAATCGCCGGTTATTAAATCTTTAATAACGGTTCATAACCGTCATGAAAAATACACAAAAACCCGCGAATATGTGCGTAAACTTCATATTTAATAACAGTTTTTACTTAAAAACCGTTATTAAAACTCCAGTTTTTAATAACGGTTCTGATGAAAACCGTTATTAAAACTCCACTTTTAATAACAGTTTTTATAAGAACCGTTATTAAAACTCCACTTTTTTTTTTGCAGTTTTGTTCCTGCCCACATACATAGTTACCAAATCTGTATGTTAAAACAATTACCAAATCTGCAATGTAAAACAACATCAATTCATACCAAATCTGCAATCACACCATAATTTCAATCAATCTATAATTGGTATGCATGTCTCAATACACCAACTATACTTGCAATAAAATTAGTGGGCATACCACAACTTGGTAGCTCTACACCCCAAAGTAAAGAGTTCACATATCTAGGCTGGTAGACGAAATACAAACCTAAAAATACATGTAGAATATATAGATCGCTACCGAATGAATGAGTGCACGTGCTTGGCCTCTAACTTCATCAATTTGATCAACATTATATTGCTGGCATCGTGCATAGTCATCGGTGAAAAACTACAACACCCATGTTTCAATTAATATACAGTTAGCCATTAGGTATGTCATGATTCATTAATAGAAAAATATGGAAAAGCAAACATACATGGCTTGGATCTATGTTGACCAATTTATTCTAGACTATAAGATCCATTGCTCGTCTTCTTCACTTGAACCCTTAAAAACTTCAATTTCATCATCATCATCTAAGTTCCTTTGTCTCGAAGATCTTCAATTTTGGAGGTACCTGAAGCTCTTATCTCATCCATAATTACAATAAAGAGATAAACAATAGAGGAAAAACAATTCTGATAAAAGTAAAAACTAAAATAAATGAAAACATGTATTACCCTACATACAAAATAATACAAAGTTAGGCAAAATATGTTACCACTATAATCAAGAGGTTATATAACACCATTATACCCTAAATTAAAGGTTCAATTTGTAAAAAAGGCCCTAAAAAGGTTGTATCACAAAAAAACCTAAATTTAGAGGCCAAAACGGCCTTTTTTGGGCTCTGATATTGGCCAAACTGGCAAAGACGGTTTGTCATGTCGTAGATCTCGAAAAAATACCCAAAATAGCCTCCTAGATCACCTAAATCCGAGGTCGCATGAAAAAGTTATGACCCTCCAAAGTTTACAGTTGAATCTAGCTCTAAATAACCTCAATAATGTCTTCTCTTTTGTTTATTATGGTTGTAGCTCTAAATAATGTTGAATCTATATTCTCCATACAAACAAATACAACAATAATATGTAAAGCTCTCGGCCAACACATGCATTTGTTAATATATAACAATAACGCAACAAATTCAACAACAAACAGCAAAATTTTTAGCCAACACATTCAACAACACATTTTCGAACGAAACCCTGACGACATGCATTTATATAAGTAGATAAAAAGTTACGAGAGGAAGAACAAACACATACATAAAGTGAGCTAGCTACAAACATGACGGTCAGAATGTTGAGAGAGGCAAGGGCTTCAAACACGACGGAGGATGAAGGTGCAAGTGCCAGCTAGCTTCGGAACAATGGCAGAGGTGTGGTGGAGAGTTGGCGGTACGAGGGTTTCCTTTACTTGAGAGGGGCCTGGTGGTGCACGGTGTGGCGGTGCGAGGGTTTGCAAGGAGAAGGAAGGAGAGCAAGAGAACGAAAGTGCAGAGAGTCTGAAAATTTTGGCACGAAACAGAACCAAGCGAAATAAAAGTTTGATTTTGGGGTTTTAATAACGGTTCCTGAGAGAACCGTTATTAAAACATCTTTTAATAACGGTTCCTGGAAGAACCGTCATTAAAAGCTTCTGACTTTTGACAACGGTTCTAATATGAACCGTTATTAAATCCTCTTTTAATAACGGTTTATATAAAACCGTTATTAAAACATCCGTCCAAATTTTAACGTTGCCCTTTTAATAACGGTTTTTAACTAGAACCGTTATCAAAACTTCCCGCCGATTAATTTTCACGCGTTTGACAACGGTTTTCGAACTACCGTTATTAATGTCCCGTTATTATTTCTCGTGTTTGTAGTAGTGATAGAACGGATTTTCGTTCATATCAGATGTAGCACTTTAATCTAATAGGATTCCAGCGAACGCAACGTTATGCTTGTATTCAACTAGGAATATAGGAATTGAAAAAGTAGAGAGAGAGAAGAGAGAAAACTATTGGAATTTCCGAAAAAAAATCTGAATTTCCGAATTCATCTTTCCGGTTGATGGTGGGGGCTATTTATAGAGTTAATGAAGTCCCTTTGAAAAGATACCAAGTCAACAATCATGACTCTTCAAATTAATTCAAATGAAAAGACACCAAGTCAACAAATATGACTTTTCAAATTAATTCAAATGAAAAGGCACCAAGTCAACAATCATGACTTTTCAAATTAATTCAAATGAAACCCTCTTATATATATATATATATATATATATATATTGCATTTTAAATGGCCTAAGATAGAATATAATTAAAATTAAAATTTTAAATAAAGAAAAAAAATTAATAATGCAAACCTAATACGTGGGAGCACTACGTTCTCATTACTTAACATTCTCAAAAATTAACTTGCTACTGGGTGGCACGCCAGCCGTATGCAGCATACACGCAACTATTGTGTCCACCGTGCAAATTGCCGTTTAAGGGGAATGTGGATAAATTGGGGGATGAAAATAAGAATCGGAGACCGTCTACGAATGTTGATTTATTACAAGAAGGAGACCCGTAATAGACCATTAGCAACTCCTTCATTCTCAATTTAATTTACTTATTACTGTATTTTCGACCCAAACCCATATACCAAATATAATAAATTTTTGTTTTCAAGTTTCATTATTTATTTTCCTAGTCTATTACAAATTTACAATGGCATAATAAATAAGAGAATAGAAATGAGAATATCAGATTAACCGAGTGGTTAACTGTATCTCTAGTGATTGCTATGCTTCAGAGTCGACTTTCATCCGACATATCAATGTTCCACCTCCCCTTCATCGTAAATAATATATAATAGTAATAATAAAGGGATTGAAACAAAAAAAAAATCCCAAGTTTTTTGTTATTTTCAAATTGTCGTTTCTTATTACTCCCTCTATTTTATAATATAAGGCATATTAGGTTCCTTACATAATATAAGTCATTTTACAAAAAAAATATTAACAATTAAGTGATCGTTTAGTATAGTGTAATAGGGATGTAAAAATTACATTCATATTTTATATATCTGTATAATCTATTTAAAATTAAATATTAGTGTACATACAAATATTTATTTTAGATCTTAATTTTATCTAAAATAAATATTTTATTAAATTTTTTTTTATTTTTAAATAATCGATATAAAAGACACAATATAGGAAAATAAATTTTCACCCCTATTACTCACATACCTAATATTTTTCATTTCTAATTCTAACATTATGTTATTTTATTTCTAATTATACGAGTAAAGATTATTAAATTCAATATGAGGGTATATTAGTAACAAGTATGTAACTTTTTATCTAGAATTTAGAGTCAATTATAAATTAGCTTCGTTTATACTTATTTTTCAAATTAAGTTAATCATATTATTTTGGGTTAATTAGATTCATTTTTAAATTTAACTTCACTATATTATCACAACTTTGTCGGCAACCTTATTATAGAAAAAATTATTAGATCTAAATTTAACTAAAATCATATGATAATTGGATATAAGTGGAAGTTTAAAATTTAAAACTAACCTAATTAATGTGGAAAAAAAATATGAGCAACTGAATTGAAAAAATAAAAAGTTCATTGAAATTAATTTATATTTAATATATATATATATATATAGCATATTTTAAATATTTTATATTATAAAACGAAGCGAGTACCAAATGCGATCAAGCTAACAACTATCAATGATCCATAACTTTTACAAACCAAGCCGTAGCCCCTGGTCTAGAAAATAAATAATTACCAGTAGCATAACTAAAAGTAAGGCATAAATGGTCATCCATCCCATCATATTCACACTTTTGGTGGGCTAGGCCGCGTAACTGAAAGAAAGGCATAAGCCATCATCCATCCCATCATATTTACTCTTTTGGTGGGCTCGGCTTCGGCCCAGCAATTGTACAACCACCTTTAAGCTTTAACATGCCCATTGAAACCCACCCTCTTCTCCCCTTCCCACAAAGCTAATGCCCGGGACATTGAGCCATCAATAAATAGTTGCACAATATTCTAAGATTATTCATCTTATTTGATATTTGATAATATAATTTAATATTTAAATTAATTTAATTCAAAAAATAAATAAATAATTTGACTTTTATTTCAATCAAATAGTTGTTCTGGTTAATAAAAAAATAAATAAAATATATATCTGATCCGATAAATACAAATAATATTCGATCCAATAAATTATATAGATGTACGCTCTAAAAGCTATAGTTTTCACAACAATTTATTGTGTATAATCATGGGTGTGTGTATTTTGAAGACAAAGTGTTTATTATAAGTAAAACTTATACTTTTTTAATTATTATTTTATTAAATATTTAAATATGAGTAAAAATTTAGAATTACTAATTGAATATAATTTATGTAATATCCCACCCTAAAATATTTTAAAATATGTTTAAAATTATGTTAATATAAAATAAATTAGTTTTGGTATTAAAAAGGGCTTCAAATTTATTAAAAATATGAATTTCAAGCGTACTAGTCAACTAATTACTCTATCTGATCGAGTAGTGCGTTCAGAGAATGAGATAAAGGTTGTGTATGGAAATTTTCTTCTTCTTCTTCTGATTTTGTTTTATTAATTTTTGAAAAGGGCTTTTAATTGTGTTGGTTATTGATGCTCTTACAAAATTGATACCTCAGTAGAAGCCATCAAGTTAGGAATATGTTTGAGTTAGAAGGCTTGGAGGTAAGAGAACCTCATATCTAATGTGGCCAATGAATTATGTTGCTTATTGTGGGTTTATATTTTTGGCATGTTTAGTGATTTGGATGTGTTATGTTGAATTCATGGATGCGAGCATGTTGCATTATCTTGATTTATGAAGTTTTGGAGCATGTTTAAGTATTTTTGTATCAGATATGAGTTCGGTGAAAGTTAAGCATGTTCTTGTTGGGTGTTGATTCTACCATATACCCATGTGATCCTATGTGTATAGTATCTCTTTTTATGTGTTTGATGGCATATCATCATGCTAGGATTAATTTAGGAAAGTTGGTGAATTTTACCAAGTATGGATTGAGGGACTAGGAGTTGTTCCACCCAAACTATTCAATTACCGATCAACTGGTTATATGAACAATTCCCCCCCATTTGGAGATTGTAAACTAATTGTATGAACAGTCACCTAGATTGGTAAACTAGTCAACTGGTTGCTATGAATAATTAATTGATTTTCCAAACCTGTCAACTAGTTATTTTGTAACTAGTGCGGTTTGGTCTTAGCTTAGATACATCAATTGGTTCGCTCAAACCCATCGATTGTTTCTGTGAATAGTTGATTGACTTAACCAACCTATCGACTGGTTTTGCTGTTTTATTTTTCCTTAAGTCTGGTGTCACTTGACCAGTTAAGTGGTCCTAATGATTGATTGACCGGTTTGCTTGAGTTTGTCATGTTTACTTGTTATTGATGATCTTTCTTTATGACTTCTAATGATCAATTGATTTTTTTGCTTGAGTTTGCCATGTTTACTTTTTATTTGATGATCTTTCTTTATGACTTCTATTTTAACTCTCCCATGTAATTATAAAATTTTAATCATGAGTTCAACCATGCTTAACAAGAATATAATGGGAATTAAAATGATAATATTGTGGTTCCTTGTGTGGTTGAGTTTGGTGTTACCTTTAAACACCCAATTGGTAGCTTATATACCTTGTGTTATGTTTGGTGTTATCACTTGAAAATACTTAATTGGTTATTAATGAAATTAATTATGATTTTTGATATCACATAATGATGGAAATTAAGATTTTTTTTGAGCCTTTTTCTCTAACTCTTGGGATAGCTAACTAAAAGTTAGTGGATAGATCGCCTTATGTTTTTATCTTTTCATTTAATATCTATTTCCTTCTCTACGGGGTTGTGGTCAGTCGGGGTTATGCTCATATTTTCGAGGGTAGGATAATACTATGGTAGGCTGACATGGAATCATTATTCAGCTAGGGAAGGTGAGCTATCCTTGTATAATTGTAACACCCCCAAATTTCATAGTTGAAAATTTTTTAATTTTATTTAAAAATTAGCATAAGCAAGAATCATAAATTTTAGGGACGTTGCTGCCACACTTAGTACCAAACTGGTTTTCTCCTACTGTTCTAGTACCAAGTGGTAAAGCTAAAAGGAACAAATTACGATTTATACAAATTCAAATTCCATTTAAATTAAAGTAGCGCATTAAATTTGTTACAAAAGATATAAACCCACTATTATTTGTTACAAAAGTAAATTCATTTACCAAGGAATTAAAAAGGTGGAAAGATAAACCCTAAAGATTTTCGGATAATCCTTATACTCGTACTCGATACTCACTTGAATAGCACCTACCATAAACCTATGAGAGACACTGCCCATTGAATAAGAAGAGGCCCACAAATAGAACCCTTTAGTACTATAGTACTGAGTAACCCCTTTATACTAAACTGAAAGGCAGGGCCCTCATATAATACATAATACATAACAACATAGGATAATAACGTATGCGGGATGAAGAAAATCATGATCGACACCAGAACTAATACACAAGGTAACACCACATAAAATAAGAAGTGCATAATATAATATTCATGTACGTAGCAATCCCATCATATATCCAAGTAGGGATAGGCATCGAAGCCAAACTTATAATATATCAATGGATCACAAAGGTGAAATCAATACTTTTGGTCTTAAGCCATTAATTAATCATTATTCAATTATCATCTCTCGAATTATATCTATGTGAGTGTGGGAACCCCAATATTATAGCCCGGTGGACCAGAATATACTTGAGGGTAGAACGTACCTGACTATTATTATTCATTGGTGGACGGGTCTCTAAGGCACCCTGCACCTAGCCACTATTATTCGCCGATTGACCGGTTTGGCTCTGACTCACATGGTGTTTTACTGTAAGTGATTAGTATCTTCCCATAATTTATTAATATCCAATGTTTGGTTTATTGAGCTCGAGCTCCCTCACTATTATAGTCGGTGGAGCGAAAAACACTTCTGGGTAGAACGCACCTAACCACTATTATTTTTTGGTGGACCATTTTCCAAGGCATCTTGCACCTGGCTACTATTATTTGTGGCCCATCTCGAATTAATTAAATGGACCCGTTGAATAAATGGACCTCAAAATTATTAGCTAAATTTTCTAAAGGGAGGCAGTAGACTCACGTTGTTTGAGCTTTAATTAGTAAAATCAATACCTAAAAATAATATCAACATTTATCATATTAGAAGTAGAAAAATCAAAAGAATAAATTTTATCAAAAGATTAATTAAATATATACTAATATTAACCATTGTTACACCTCAAGATTATTAGCCAAATTTTCTAAAGGGAGGCAACAAACTCACCCTGCATGAGCAGCGTGAGCTGCATGCAAGAAGGAAGGACAAAGGGTCGAAGAGGGAGAAGTGGGGATAATGGAAGTGGTGGTTCGGGTAGGGGTTTTGGGAGTGGGGTAGAGGGCTCGTGGAGGGGAGTTATAGGGGTGGATGGGTGCAGGGATGGAGTAGAGGTGTAGGTGGTGGTTGGGGGTGGATGATCGGTGGCCTAGGGTAGCGGAGACGGTGGCTACAAGGCTAGAAAAATAGGGTAGAGGATGGGCAGAGAAGAGGAAGGAAAGGAAAAGAAGAAGAGAAGGGAGGGGCTATTGGGGAATTTTCGGCCAAAGGGAGGATGTGGGGTGGTAGAGGAGGTGTAAGGGAGTGGATTGGTGGTTGTGGAGGCAGTAGACGAGGAAGGAGGGCGGCAGACAGTGGTGGTGCAAGGTGGAGGCTGAAAAAGGGGAAAGAAAAAGAAGGGAGGAGAAAGGTGGCTGTAGGGGCGAGTGGGGGTGATGGGTGGTGCAAGGAGGTTGAAGGGGTGTCAAAGAGGTAGCTTCGGTGGTCAGATGGGTGGTAGAGGTGGTGGTTGAGGGCGACGTAACAAAAATAGGGGAGGAGGAGATAAGGAAAGAAAAAAAAGAGAGAGGACTCTGTAGGGAGGTGAGGGAGCTCGAGGCAGGGGAAAAAATGAGCAAGAGAGAAGAAAAAAAGAAGAGGGAGAGGAGAGGAGGTAGGTGTGGTTGGCTTGGAGGCTGTGGTTGTAGGTGGTAGGGTGGTGGGTTACAAGAAGAAGGAAGGAAGAAAGGGAAGGAAGGGGCATGCAAGGGTTGGGGTGTAGGGGCGTGTATGGCCTAAAAATGGAAGAAAAGGGACGTGGGGAGAGAGGGGGGAGAAGGCAGGGCTACAGGGGCGATAGGTGGAAGGGAGGAGTAGCAGGCGGCATACAAGCTTCGATGGTCAAAGAAGAATAAGAAGTGAAGAAGAAGAAGGAGCGAAAGAAGAGGTGGGTTGGCCGAGCGAGGGGGAAGGAAAAGAAGGGTTGGGCTGGCCTAACCAAGGGGTGAAGATAGGAAAGAAAAAAAAGAAGGGGGAGATCGGGCTGGGCAACGATGTAGGGAGAAGGGAGAGGAGAAAGGAAGTGGGCCAGTGGCCTAGCACGAGGGAGCAAGGAGGCCCACAAGCCGACAGCCAAAAGGAAAAAGGAAGGAAGAAAAATGAAAAGGGAAAAGGAAAACTAAAATAAAATAATCTTTAGAATAATGGAATTTAATATTTTTGATAGATAAATTAATTTAATAATTTAATTTATTATAATTTAATATATTAGTTCAAAAAGGGTAATTTTAGTGAAATATTAGTTTGGAAAATTATTTAAATAAAATGAGTATGATAAAATAACAAAATATTTATTTTAATTTATTAAATGTTCAAATCTAATTTTACACACTAAAAAGTCCAAAAAATAATTAAATTAAATAATTTTAAATTTTAAATTATTTCGAATGAAGGTTATTTATGAAATTATAGGTTTTAAATTTTTGGGGTACTACAATAATCCCCCTAGCACTTCGTATTGTTCATTTGTTAGACAAGTGTAGTATCTAAACTTGTGTAGCTCTTGCGGGAAACACAATCAAGGTGTTTGGTGGATGAGGTATCCTAGTACAAGCCCCTACAACGTACTCTAACCACATGTGGTGGGTGTGCTATTCCAATTGTATTAGCCCTTGTGGTAGATGCACTTGATGTGTGGTGTGTGCGATGTCCCCGGAGAGAAGCACTTTTAATATATCATGACCCTATGTGGTGGATGTGGTATCCCATTGTGTGTATATGCTGGTAGAGAACTAGATGTGATCGAACCAATTATCTTAATAACTAAAAAGTATGTAGCTAGTAAAGGAAGATTTATGATATGGTTTCTGTTATGATAATATAATGTATGATCCATATTATTATTTTTCCATGATTTTTATGTGAGCACATCTTGTTATATTACAACCATAAGCTTCGATGTTATTGTAATCCCTTGATATTTTAAAAGCCTATAATATAATAAATTACTTTTATTTTGGATAAATTAGCCTTTTTTAATTTAACTATTTTATGGATTTTTGATTACATAAAATTGGATATAAATATTTAATAAAGTAAAATAAATATTTTGTTATTTTATCATACTCTTTTTATTTAAATAATTTTTCAAACCATTATTTTACTAAAATTATCCTTTTAAACCCATATATTTAATTATATTAAATTAAATTATTAAATAAATTTATTACCCAAAAATATTGCATTTTATTATTTTATAAATTAAATTATTTTATTCTTTCCCATTTTTCCTTTCCTTTTTCCTTTTTTTTTTCTATTTCCTTCTCCTTTTTCTTCTTTCTTTCTTTTCCCTTTTTTTTTCTTCCCTTGGGCCGCCGGCACCCCGACCTGCCTTCCGCTTTGCACTTGGGCCACAGGCCAGCTCCTTCTCCTCACTCTCCTTCTCCCGCGTGCGATGCTTGCCCGACCCGTCCTCCCTCCCTTTCTTTCCTTTCTTCTCCCCCGATCGGGCTAGACATCTCTCCTCTTCCCTTCGCCCGGCCTACACCCGACTTTCTTTCTTCTTCTTCCTTTCTTTGACACTACACCCGACTACCTCCGCCATCTCCGGCCGCCCCACCCGCAACCTACCTCACCCTACTGATCTCCCTATCTCTCTCTCTCTCTCTCTCCATTTTTCCTGCCCCATCTCGGCCCCACCACCTCTCCCTCTGCTTGCCCATACCCTTCTTTTCCCCTCCCTCTCCCTGCCATTCCCATGCCCCTACCACCTGGCCACCTCCCTACCGAGCCCCCTATCCCCTCCTTCTCTTCCTCTTCTTTTTCTCCTTCCTTCCCTGCCTCATTCTGCCATTTTCGAGCCTCCCATGCCCTTCCCCAACCTTCTTTCTCTCCTTTCTTCTCCTTCCATCATCCTCCCTATTTTTGCACCGCCGCTGCATTCCGCCGCTTCCACCGCCGCACCAGCCACCTACACCACCCCTGCTACCCTCTTCATCACCCCTGAACCATCACACCACCTCTCAAACCACCCTAAAGCCTCCTTCTTCCTCCCTGCTTCTTTTTCTCTCATTTTTTCCCTTCTCGATAGCCACCCTGCACTGCCACTTTCCGCCGCCTCTACCGCCACCTAATCTACCAAACCAACCCCTGCAACCTTGAAATGCCCCAAAAATTATAATTTTATTAATTATTGTTAAATAAGGTTTTATTAGGAAAATTAATTAAATAAATTATTTTTATTAAAATAAAAAGAAATTAATTAGGGCAAATTAAGAAGAAATTTATAAGTATTTTAATTAGGAGAAATTTGGGTATTTTAGCTAGTTAAGGATTTTATTTTGAAAATTAATTAAGTAAATTATTTTATTTAAAATAAGAAGGATAAAATAGTTCTAAATTAATTTTAATTTTATAAATAATTTAATTGGAAAAAATTAGAGTGTTTTGCTAATTAAAATGGAATTTATAGAAAATATTTTAAAAATCGTAAATTAGCCTAAAAAGGGATTTAAATATTATTATTTTTAAATATCCCAAATATCATAATTAATTTAATTAGCATAACCCATTATTTTTCCTTTTTCCTTTTCTTTTTTTCCTTTTTCTTTCTTCTTCTTTTTTTTTTCTTTTTCTCCTCCCAGAACTGGGCTAGCCCATCGGCCCAGCCCCCTCCTTCCTTTCCTTCGGTGCGGCCCAGCCCGTGCAGCTGTGCCTCATTCCTTTCTCCTTCACACTGCGTTTCCCTCTTTTCCCCATTGAAACGCTGCGTCTCGATCTTTTTTTAGTAGCCGTTGCCGCCTGGTCAGTCTTTCTTCTTTTCTTTCTTTCTTTTCTCTCCTCAGCTGCCCAGTCCAACCCCCCTTTCTTCCTCCTTTCTTCTTCCTCCCTTCCCCAAACGTTGATTAGCTTGCAACATCGCAGTCGCCTGTCCGAGAAATCTACTGCCCATCTTGCCTCTTTGATTGTCCAATAATTCTTCTCTCTCCCTCGCCGATTCAGCAGCCTCATCAACCCAACCAAATCTCCCCCTTCTCGCGCATTTCCCTCTCCTTTCCCTGTGCAACCCCCTGCCCGAATTCTATTTTTGCCAGTTTTGTTGGCGGTGGCAAACCCTAACCCTACTTGCCCTATTCCCTCTTCGTCCCACAAACCCTAACCTTTCATTTAAACCCTATAAATACCCCTTACCAACCCTGTAGTCGAGTTTTGTTTTTTGAACCCAGGGAATCCTTCCTTTTGGCCGCCGCCCCTTTAGACGCCAGCCCTACCGTCGTCGGCCAACGCTGCCACCCATTCTTCCTACCAAACTCTTCCTTGCACCGCCCTCTAACTAACCAAACATCCCATATCCCTCGATTCTTCCTGCATAGGCCACCTCGGCTGTGCAAAGTTATCTCCTCGACCAACCTATTTTCTGTCTCTGCCACCCTTCGCGCCACCGTCCGCCACCTCTTCCGCCGCTGCTGCCGCTCCTTTCACCTTTAAATCTATTTTCCATACCACCCTCTACCTTCCCCTACCTTTCTTTTCCTCTCCCTCCCTCTCCTCCTCTCTTTCTCTCCTTCTTCCCCATTCGGCCACCACCACCGCCGCCGTGCACCGCCACCTTTGGCTGCACTGCCACCTCCATTCTATTCCTCTCCTTCTAAGAAACTCTAAACACCCCAACTCCCACCTCCATTCTACCTCTCCTTTTCCTAACATCCAACTTTTACTCTTTTCTTCCCTTTTTTCGGCCACCGCTACCGCCTCCGTGCACCACCATCGGTGCTGCCCATCCCCTCCAGCCTAAGGTTGAACCTTAGACCCTCTCAACCCTTCTCCCTATTTTTATAAGCCCTAATTTATTTTATTTTATTTATTTGAATATAAATATTATTATTATTATTATTATTATTATTTCTATTTTTAATATGTATTATTATTGTTATTAGTATTAATGTTTTGATTATTATTTCTATTGAGGGCTGAAGTCCTATTATAATTTTTATTTCGATTTTATCATCATCATCATCATCATCATCATCATCATCATCATCATCATCATCATCATCATCATCATCATCATCATCATCATCATTATTATTATTATTATGTGATTATTATTATTATTATTATTATTACTATTTTGAAATTTATATTATTATTATTACAATTATTTACCATTAGTGTTGCTATTATTATTATTATTATTATTATTATTATTATTATTATTATTATTATTATTTTCAATGTTAATATTATTATTCTCTAAAGGGCTGAAATCCTATTGTGTCTTTTGAATGGTGGTAGTGGTATTATAAATATCAAGTCTTATTATTATTAATATTATCATTATTTTTATCATTAGCTTTTATTTTTATTATTATTATTATTAGTGTTGTTGTTGTTGTTATTATTATTATTTAATAAGTTTATTAATTTATTTATGTAGGGTAGAAACCCTACTTCTATTTATCTTCGAATATTATCCTTACTATTATTACCATTATGGTTATTATTATTTTGTAATATTATTATGGTTTTTATCATTATTATTATTACTTCATCATTATTATTATTACTAAATTTGGTTATTTATTTTACTAATATTATTATTAGTATTATTTTGTTAAAGGGGTTGAAGCCTTTATTTCACCTTGTTTTTGAATAATGTCCTTTTTATTATTACTGTTACTATTATTATTCTTATTCTTATTAATATTATCATTCTTATTATTTTTAGTATCTTTGTTATTATTATTTTTAATATCATTATTATTATTATTAGGGTAAAATTTTCAACCTTATATTATCAACTTTTATAATATTACTATTATTTTATATCTTTAGCAAATTTAGTAATTAGTTAATGTTATTTTTATTAATATGTTATTATTTTATCAAAACCCTAAGGAGGCGTAGGAGCGTGCTCCAAGACCAGTATCGTTTTAGGTAAGGGGTTACTAAGGCCTATTGTGTGTTGATGTGCATTATATGCTTTGTATAATATGCATCCTATGTTTATTATTATAATTATTTCGTATGTGGTATAACATGGAGTTGAAGTATGTTTTTGTATGGCATGTGTACTATATGTGATGAAATATTGTGGTATGTGATGATATGCATTGTGAACCTATAAGACATGTATGTGAGGATGTATAAAAGTGGTATTGTGTGGGAAAAGGTTGAAAATGGAAAATGGGAAGTAAGTTGATTAAAGGGGAAATGAGTTGACCTAAGTATTTTAATAATCTATGAGTGGAGGAATAAAATGGGGAATTTAGGGTTTTGTGTGGAAGAATTCAATTTATGATTTTGTATAGGAGAATTGAACTTATGGTTTTATATGGGAGAATCTAATTTAAGGTTTTGTGTGGGAGAATCTAATCTATGGTTTTATGAGGGAGAATCTAATTTATGATGTTGTATGGGGGAATCTAATTTATGATGTTATATGGGAGAATCTAATTTATGATTTTGTATGGGAGAACCTAATTTATGACGTTATATGGGAGAATCTAATTTGTGATGTTATATGGGAGAATCTAATTTATGATTTTGTATGGGAGGATCTAATAAAGGGTTTTGTATGGATGAATCTTTGGTTTTATATGGTTTAAATTTAAGGTTTGGTATGGATGAATATTTGGATTTTATATGGTTTGAGGGTTTGGTATGGATGAATCTTTGGTTTTGTGTGGATTGAATTTAGGATTTTGTATGATGGAATCTTGGGTTTTGGATGAAAGAATTTAGGGTTTCTTATGGATGGACTTAGGGCTCTACATGGGAAGGTTAGCATCTGCATGGGACTAAAGTTTACGTATGGAATGTTGGTTTGGGATGTGGGGATGGTAATGTAAGCGTTGTTTGGGTTGTTGAATGCTTTGGATGAAAAATAGTACGTGGAGCATTATATGGGTATATAGGAGACTAAGCTAGGGTTTGGAGTGGCTAATTATGGGTTGTTGTGATTAACTAAGGTCTGAAGTGGTTAACTATGGTTGGCTGTGGATAACTAGGGTTTGGAGTGATTAATTATGGGTTGTGGTGGTTAACTAAGGTTTGGATATGGCTAACTAGGGTTCAATGGTAGCACATTTGTACTTGGTGAATAAAGTATGATGATGAATATGGAATCTATGATTTGTGATATGTGAAGTGTAAAGGGAGTGATTCATGCATGTCCAAGGTGAAAGCTTTTGAATAAGATACTTAAGACACTAATCATTTAAAGTGAAAGATTATTGAGCCGGGTCCAAACCGATCCACTGGTCAGAAATAGTGGTGTGGACTATTGTCCCGCAAGTGACCGACCCACTGGCAATAATAGTGGGGTGACCTTGAGCTTAATAAATACAAACCAGAGATTGCTAAGACACTTAAAAGATACTAATTATTTACAGTGGAACACCATGTGAGCAGGTACAGACCAATCCACCGATCAGGAATAGTGGTGTGGACTATTGTCCTATAAGTGACCGATCCACCGATGAAAAATATTGGTGTGGACTATTGTCCCGCAAGTGACTGGCCCACTAGCAATAACAGTAGGGTGTTCCTGTACTTACATGGATTTGATAAAAGGCATGGTGTGTATCGACTTTCGATAAAAGATTAATTAAGTAATTAATCCAGATTATAATTGGGCCTTTATGTATCTACCCGAATGATTGTATGATATTATATTATCATGATGGATTATGTTCTTTTTATTTCTTCTGCATTATTTATATGATTTTATGTGCTTATGTGTTGGCCTTAGTGCTCGGTTACCTTGCTCAGTACGTAGCATACTGATCACCCCTTTTATGGGTGCTGCTCATTCCCACGAGTAGAAGGCCCATCTGACTTGCTGCAGGCAGGAGATATTTATTTTGATGCTATCGATGTCTATAGGATATCAGGTGGGGCCGAGTGATGATTGGGCTAGATCGATTCCCGAAGTGACGTAGTGGGCTTTCCATTTGAGATTATTATTCCTATTTTCTTTATTTATGATTAACACTTCAGACACAATTTTATTATTGTAGTTATCTCTTTTCCCTGAAAAACTAACTCTCATATTTTGGATTGTGTAAAGACTTATAAGTACTCTGATTTTCGTATTTATGAATTTGGATTATTTTTTTTTGGAGAAAGTTAGTTGAGACATGTTATTCATCCACAATGGGGAAGGAATAGGAAAAATTACATTTCATGCTAAGACATGAGGATACACCTATAAAAAAGATAAGAAAGGGAACCATAAGCTAGAGATAACAAAAAAGAAAATCCAAGCTAATTCAATAGAGCTTGATACAGGCTGTTTTGATCCTTAGGACAAGAGGTGAGAATCCTGCAGGAGGTATTGAATTGGATTGAGTGGACAATTTGAGAGACGGATCGGGATTTGTTGGAGAAGATTCTGAGATTTCTTTCAGTCCATATTTCATAAACAGTAGCACAAATGGAGACTCTAAGCCATTTCTTTCGCCAATGCTTCCCATTGTTATGTTTATGCATCCATCTGAGTTCCTTATTTAAACATCTACCTTTTCTAGTAATCCCCATCCATTTTAGAATGCATTGCCATATTTCAGTAGATAAAAGGCATTCAAAAAAGAGATGTGTGTGGGATTCAGCTTTGCATTTGCAAAGCTCACATCTATTGATGATGGAAATGCCTCTGGATGTTAAGTTGTCAATGGTTGGGAGGCTCCTTTGACAGGCTAACCAGGAAATGACTTGGTGCTTGGGGATGACACTCTTATCCCAAAGAGTTTTTGCATAATAAGTGCCATGATGGTTACCCTTAATCTAGTTATAGACTGAGGTAGCTTTAAGATTTCCACTAAGTGTACATTTTTGGAGTAGCAGCTTGGCTGCAGCTATATTCCCAGCCTTATTGATAAGCTAAGTTCTTATATTGAGCATCTGTTTCCAGCCCCAGGAATCAACCTGCTTTTTTGGGAAAGTCCATATATCCTTCCCCTTAAGATAGTATTGGTGTATCCATTCAGCCCAAAGGGAAGGGTGTCTATTTTCTAGTTTCCAAATCCATTTGAGGGTGAGGGATTTATTCCAGCTGAGAGCTTCCTTGATGTCCAATCCTCGACATTTTTTACTTTTACAAATGTTATCCTAGCTAACAAAGACCATCTTATTTCTGCCTTCAGTGTGCCCCCAAAAGAAACTTATGCATAGCTTGTTAATTTCAGTTAAGATAGTTTTGGGAAGAAGGAAGGAAGAGAGCCAGAATGTAGAGATCCCTTGCAGCACAGAATTTATGAGCTCTTTTCTCTCAGCATAGGAAATGAAGCAAGTTGCCCAATGCTGAAGCTTTTTCTTGAATTTTTCAATAAGGATATTACACATGGCAGTGTTAAGCTTACTTCCATGAAGAGGGAGACCAAGGTACCTGAAGGGGAGCTTGCCTTCTTTGAATTATATAGCCTGCAGGATGTCTTTCTTGGCAAGGGAAGCTGTACCACCAAAGAATATAGCTGTTTTTGCAAGGTTTGCTTCAAGACCAGAGAGGAGGGCAAAGTTCTGAAGACAATCTTTGAGAGCCAAAATAGATTTTAGGTTACCCCTGGAGAAAAGGAGGAGGTCATCAGCAAATAGTAGGTGAGTAATGCCTTGCCCAGCACATTTGGGGTGTTTTTGATATACAGTGTTAGGGCCAATATTTTTCAGCATTCTTGATAAGTATTCCATGGCAAGGATGAAGAGGTATGGGGAGATAGGGTCTTCTTTCCTTAAACCTCTTTTACCCTCAAAGAAACCATGGGAATTGCCATTAAAGTAGATGGAATATTTGGGGGAAGAGACACATCCCATGATCCATTTAATGAAGAGAGCAAGAAAGCCAAAATGGCTGAGAATAATCTCAAGAAATTTCCAATTCAGGGAGTCAAAAGCTTTTCTGATGTCAACTTTAATCACAACCCTTGGGGAGGCGTTTTTCCTGTTATAATGTTTAATAAGCTCATGATCAAGCATCACATTTTCAGATAATGATCTCCCTTTCATGAAGGCACCCTGCTCCTTGCTGATAAGCTTATCCATGGTAGGGAGTAGCCTATTTGTGAGTATCTTGGTAATGATTTTATAAAGAATGGAACAGCAAGAGATTGGTCTGTAATCAGTGACAAAGGAGGGGGAGTTTCCTTTGGGTATAAGAACCAACAGAGTAGCTTTCAACTAGTTTGACATGGTGCCATTATTAAAGTAATCAAGGATTGCCTCACAGGTGGAGTTACCAATAATAGGCCAAGCTTTCTTGAAGAAACCAGCAGTGAAACCATCCTGACCTGGGATTTTATGATCTTTCATGCTAAAGAGGGCCTCCTTAATTTCAAAGGAGGAAATAGGAGCAATCAGAGGGAGCTGGTCTGTAGGAGAAAGGAAAGTGCCAGGGAGCTGAGGGATATTTACAGGGGTAGCTGATCTAGTGGTGCCAAGCAATTTTCTGTAGTAGTCCAGGAAGGCAGCAGCAATGTCATATGAAGAGGTCTTTTGATCACCATGGATATCATAGATGGAAGAGATCATACTTCTGGCTCTTTTTTCAGCAATTTTTGCATGAAAGTATCTTGTATTTTCATCATTTTCAGCAAGAAACTTTATTTTAGCTCTTTGGAAGAGGCTGCTAATTTCAGCTTTTTTGAGAATGTTGTATTTAGCCTTTATGTGCTTTTCAGTAGCTTGAAGAGAGCTATGGAGTGGATTGGCATGCAGCAACTTTTGAGCAGAGATGAGTTCCTGGAGGCACAACTGGGTTTTTTGGGTGATGTTGCTGTAATTTTGATGATGGAGCTTTTTGAGCAGAGGCTTCAACATTTTCAACTTATCAAAAATGATTTTTATTTTAGAACCATGGATGTCTTGATCCCAGACATTCTTTACAAGGCCCATGAATGATGGATCCTCACCCCAACAATTTAAGTATCTGAAAGGATGAGACTGATGGCCATGGCTGACTATCATGAATGTTGATGATGGCTGGAGAATGGTCAGAAACTCCAGAAGGGAGAAATTCAACTGAACTGCTGGTATTACTAAGGAACCAGTGATGATTGGCAAGAATTCTGTCCAACTTAGCCCAAATCCTATTAGAACCATCTTGATTGTTTGTCCAAGTGTAGAGGCAGCCAGTAAAAGGAAAATCACTTAGCTTGGTAAGTGCAAGACATCTCTGGAAGTCATTCATGTCAGTAGAAAAGGTAGGTGCATAACTTATTCTTTCAGACTCAGCAAGAACAATGTTGAAGTCTCCTAAACATATCCAAGGACAGGAGATGCCTTGGATCAGTTGGCAAAGATCAGACCACAGGGAATTCCTTTCATTTCCTGTATTTTTCCCATATATGAAAGTGACCAAACAAGTGAGGGATTCACCCTTTACAAGACAATGGATCAGTTGATCAGATTTATGAAGGACAGAGACATCAACCTTTAAGTTGTCCCATAACACCCAGATTCTGCCATTTGGGTGAAAATCGTAATTATTTGCAAAGCTCAGCTTATTGAACCTTTTCTTTATAAGTCTGTCACAATTATTAGCTTTGACTCTAGTTTCAAGAATGGCAATGATATCAATTTTATTCTGTTTGATGAAAGATAAAACTTCCATCTGTCTTTGGGCCTTATTGCAGCCCCTTACATTCCAAGATACTATCTTCATTGAGGGGGGTGATTAGTTGAGGGAGTCACCATGCATTCAGAGAGCAGCTTATCCACTTCATGTGCATTAGGATCTTCTGTATCCTCATCCCATGGGAGATCACTTGTGTGCAGAATGCTGAACTTGTTTTCACTGTTGGAAATGCACTGGGTTGGGGTTATATGAGCTTTAGGTGATCCCTTTTTAACCACAAGCCAATCTTGCTTAGGATGATCAGTTTTGCTACTGTGATGAGAATCTGTTGGCACCACAATAGCAGGGCTCTTATCTAGGGTAGGAGCCTGTAAAAAAAGGTTCTGCCTAGACAGGGTCAATTGGAACCATTGCAGGATGGGGGGCTTGAGTCATGGAATTAGATTTATCACTTTTAACTACCCCAGACTTTCTTTTTCCTGCAGCCAGTTGTGGTGTGGCCAAGTCTTCTGTAATGGTCACAAAAAAATGGTATCCATTCATATTCAACCCTGCTGCTGGATGATACCATTAAAATGAGTCTTAAGTGAAATGGTCTCAGGCAGATCTTTGGTGACATCTAACTCAATAAGGACATGAGCAAATGCAATCTTTCCTTTAGAGGCAGTGTATGTATCTGTGGAGACTGGGTTACCAATATTGCTTGCAATTTTACTAAGGGCCTTCACAGATTAGAAGCAGGGTTCAAGCTCAGGGAAAAGAACCCAAACAAGGACAATGCTGGAGTCTTGAGTATCCAGATTTAGTCTAGGTTGCCATTTTTTAAGAATCAATGCCTTGTTCCCAATGGTCCAGGGACCTCCCTGCAAGATAGAATCTCTATCTGCACTATTTTGGAACCTGAAATAAAACCAGCCTCTTTTATGGTGAAGAATTTGAGGTTTTGAGATATGGTTCCACACCTTATCAGCAAATGATTGAAGAGATTGGGTATTAGTATTCCCCCTAATTACACAACCAACTAAAGTGTTCTGCCAGTATTCAATTTCCTCAGCAATATCTTCAAGGTTAATTTCAATAGGCTCATATGTAGCCGGCTGAGGGCAAAATTGCAGAGGAATAGGTTTGGGATTAGCAGTTACAACCTTTATCCAATTAGAAGAATTAGAAATAGGGTTTTGTCTATGCTGAGGAGATGAAGGATCAGTCAAGAGGGTATCTATATAACCCCCCAAATCCGAATTTGTCAATGGTGCGGGATCAATCGGAATTGGGGCAGATTGGTGAATAGAAACACATGGGGATCCAGAATTAGAGGCAATAATTTGCCTAGTATTAATATGGGATCCAGGATCGAGATGAGAAGGTATGAAATCAGCAAGGATCAATGGCGATCGAGGGGCACTTTTTTGTTCAGGCAGTTTCAAATTTTCCTCCATAGTTTTTCACAGATTGCAGGGTTGGAAGAATTAATCGGTGGGTCAGAATCCTGATGGATGACTTTTCGAGGACGGCCACGGTTACCCTTCACCGGAGCCATGATGGATCCTGCATGGAGAAACCAGAAGTTTCGCCAGGAAGGAGAGGACAATCGCCTCGGACCGCCAGGGAGAAGATTCGAAATAAATCACACAGATTGAATTTGGATTATTAATGATGTTATATGTAGTGTTTTTCTTAGCCTTAGCACTTGGTACTAGAACGGTAGGAGTGAACCGGTATAGTACTAAGTGTGGCGGTAGCATCCCCAAAATTCATAGGTTTTAATTTAAAATTCTTCCGCTTTAAAAAAAATTAGTGAATTTTAGGGTGTTACAAACCTCCTCTACCACCCCCATACCCCCTTTGGCCGAAACAATCACCTGCAGGCCTTTATTTTCTCCCTTCCTTTTCCTTCCTTCTCAACCACTCCATTTCGGCAGCTACCTTCGTTAGCCGTCGTCAACCCATCCCTGACCACCACCTACACCCCCTCTCCACCTCTCCACTCTTCCTTTGCCTTAAATCCTCCCCCCACATGCCTTCTTTCCTAGCCCCAAATCCCTAACTCGAAAACACCACTCCCTCCTCCCATTCTTTCCATTTTGAGCCTCTCCCCTCATTCCTTTCGCATGTAGCTCAAGCTGCATGAGTAGTATGGGCTGCTGCATGCCTTGGTTTGTTTTGTTTAATAAGTATTAAGGTATAATAATATTTTAAGTTAAGTATTTCACTAATTAAGTATTATAAAGTCTTATGCCTTTGGTTTTCTTATTTCTAATATGATAAATATTTATATTATTTTTAAGTATTGGTTTTGGCTAATCAAAGTTTGAATCCTTAACGAGAATACCAGTAAAGTTCATTTTTACAGGAATCAAGGTAATCGTTAAACCTCACTTAAACGCATGGATAAACGTATGTTAGCACATTAGGATTTTTGATATGTTATTATGCTTGATATATGTTTTTTAATATAATATATGTAGTTTCTTGTGTTGATTGATAAAAAGAAGCATTTTAGATTATATGCTATGTATGGAAATATTGCTTAAGGCAAGAGTTTGGTTATTAATGAAAATGTTATGTATTCATCCATGTTGTATTATGCTATTGTGATCTTTAATGCATGGTTAATAATATTGAGAGCCCTAGGGGTATTTTAGTAACATGTCTTGTACAAGAATGTGGCCTAATATGTGTAGGTGCTAATGAGTATTATATATAATAGTTGTGGAGCTGGATAATGAGAATGAGTTATTAATATTAATATTTCATGTAGTGATAATAATTTAATATAAGTGGTGTAATAAGGGGCAAAATGGTAATTTCTAAATGAAAAGGGTAAATTGGTAATTTTGGAAGTAAAGGGGTAAAATGGTAATTTTGTAAGTAAAGGGCAAAATGGTAATTTAGAGGTAAGGGTATAATGGTAATTTAAGAGTAAAAGGGTATTATGGTAATTTTGGAAGTAAAGAAATACAATGGTAATTTTGTAAGTAAAGCGCAAAATGGTAATTTAGAGGTAAGGGTATAATGGTAATTTATAAGTAAAAGGGTATTATGGTAATTTTGGATATAAATGGGTAAAATGGTAATTTTGTAAGTAAAGGGCAAATTGGTAATTTGGAGGTAAGGGTATAATGGTAATTTGTAAGTAAAAGGGTATTATGGTAATTTGTGAGTAAAAGGATAAAATGGTAATTTGTAAGTAAAAGTGTAAAATGGTAATTTTGGGAAGTGAAGGGTAAAATGGTAATTTTGTAATTAATGGTAAAATAGTAATTTCGGATGTAAAGGGGTAAAATGGTAATTTGTAAGCAAAGGGTAAAATGGTAATTTTATAAATAAAAGGGTAAAGTGAAAATTGGAAAGGGGTAACTTGGTAATTATAATAATGGAGAAGGGCAAAGTGGTAATTATAATAATTGAGAAGGAAAAAATTATAATTTAATAAAAGAGAAGGGTGAAAAGATAATTAAATAAAAGAGAAGGGTAAAATGGTATCTGGTATAAACGAAGGTAAAATGATAATTTAATAATGGAGAAGGGTAAAATGGTAATTATGATAATAGAGAAGGGCAATTTGGTAATTTAACTAACTAAAGGATAATTTGGTAATTTTGAAAATGGAGAAGGGTAAATTGGTAATTTAACCAACTAAAAAGTAATTTGATAATTATGAGAATAGAGAAGGGCAATTTGGTAATTTAGCTAACTAAAGGGTAATTTGGTGATTTTAATAATGGAGAAGGGTAGTTTGGTAATTATAATATAGAGAAGGGTAATTTGACCAACAAAAGGGCAATTTGTTAATTATAATAAAGGAAAAGGGCAAATGGGTAATCTAACAAAGCAAATGGAAAATATGTTAAGTGTAATAATTATGAAGGGTAGTCGGCGACCTAATAAGTATGGGATATAACTTGATAATCTAAATCGAGCAAGAGGTAATTTGGTAATTATGCAACAAGGAGGGTAATATGGTAATTTGTCAAGTAAGGAAGGGATGACTTAGTAATTATAGAAGTAAGGGGTAAATGAGTAATTTGTATCTAACATGTCGTTGTGATAGTGGAATTTCGTAATATGACTCAAATAACGCTAAATAGCAAGATAAGAGTATTTGATAATTAGTAAGTATCACTAAAACGAATCCTAATTCGGAATTAGATGAGATTATGATTGCCTTAATGATTTCTCTGTGTTACCTTGGATAACCGTTTGAATAAGAAATATCTAACGATATTAGAACGATTGAAAGTGAATAAGTATCTGATTGTTGTGCTTTTTGATCACCTTAATTAAGACACTAATACTTAAAGTGAAAGACCTCGAGATCTGGAATGGTGGCTCTCTAGGGGTCGCTACCCTAAAGACGTGGTTTAGCCCACGATTATTCTAGTATTTGCTAGTGTGCCTTTGTGCCCCAGCCAGGCCCTAATATCTTACTCTTTCTAGCTCTACGGACCTATTTAGGGGGTATGCATACTTATGGATTAGGTATCCCTGTCGATAGGGTACTGAGTTAGCTTTACGCACCAATACGACCAAGGTATCTTTACGTCCCTAGGTTGATAGTTGAAGGGTACTGAGTAGCTCATATGCACCAGTGCGACTAGTATACCTTTGTGTCCCGAGATCTTGATCTCCCTATCGAAGCGAATAAATGGAATTGTTGTGCTGATTAAAAGGGGAAAACACTAATCGTGAAAGTAAAATATTAATGAGTCGGGCCCAGTTGAATTATATTATGAGTACCGATCCACCGGATATAATAGTGGCCCAGGAGGTTTTGCCCTGGATGACGTTTATGAGTACCGATCCACCGGATATAATAGTGGCCCAGGTGCGTATTGCCTTGGATGATGTACATCTGTAGTCCAATCCACTGGCTACAATAGTGGGGGTCCTGAGCTCAATAAATTTGATTTGGTTGTGAATAAGTTATGGGAAAATATTAATCGCTTATAGTGGAACACCATGTGAGTCGGGGCTAGACCGGTACATCGACGAATAATAGTGGCTAGGAGCGTTTTGCCCTGGATACCGATCGACTGTCAATAATAGTAGTCAGGAGCGTTCTGCCCTATATGTATTCCGGTCCACCGGCTATAATAGTGGGGTTCTCGCACTCACACGAATATTTATAATTCGATATGATTGATAATAATGGACTAAGGACTTAAGGCCTAGAGGTATCAATTGTTCTTTATGGCCTATTAATATCTGATTGATTTTTTAAGTATGTGAATGTATGAATGTGGATATTAAGTGTTTACCTTTCATTACGTATGTATGTAGTATCATGTGTTGCATTGCAGGTCCACTGTTAAGTGAGTTTTAAAGGGTTACTCAGTACCGTAGTACTGAAGGGTTCCATTCTTGGGGCCCCTGCCTATTCAATGGACAATGACTACATAAATGTCATATTAAGGTACTATCCGGAATATCCTAGTATTATACTCTTTCTCCTTTAAAATTTATGGTTTCAATATATTTGTTGATTTGTAACCACCACTGGTGGGTTTTATTATTGTAAAGTGTTGTGTACGCTACTTTGATTTAAATATGTTTGAGTTTCTCGTAAGTTGTACTTTTCTCTGTTAGCCTTAGCACTTGGTATTGGAACGGTAGGAGTGAACTGATCTGGTACTAAGTGTGGCGGTAATATCCCCATAATTTGCAGTTTTGTTATTTCGCTTCCGCTAATTATTTTAATAAAATAAAATTTTTCGGTAGTGAATTTTTGGAGTGTTACATTTATGTTGTTTAAATATGCTTATTACTATGCTATTATGTGACCTCAATGTGTAGCATGAACCCTTACATAGTTTATTTTATCGGTATTTCACCATACTAATATGACATTTATGTAGTCATTGTATGATTTGAATTCTATTTCAGTGAGCAAAGGATGATTTGCATGGCTATAATGCTCAGCTAGAGTATGTTGAGGACGATGTCGTGAGCTAGTATCTAGCCATTCTTATATATATTATTCTCATCTCTATTACCATTGTTGTTGTGTGGAGCATGTATTCCTTTGTTTTTCGTTTCTTGTTACCTTGCATTAAATATGTGCCAGGTGATGATTGCAAATCTCTCATGATTGATTTGGTGGTAACATTCTCCCCTATTTTTTTTATTAATTCTCTTTGGCATTGTTTTCAAAACAAAATTTTCTAGTTAAAAATTAGGGGTTATAATGTAATTTAATACTCAAATCAAATTATTAGATTAGATCGATCCAAATTAGATCAGTTTATTATCTTTCAGTCATTTTTTTTATTTGATATTAATTCTTGTTTGTGTCCTACTCAGAAGTTTTGGAATTTAACATATTATTTGTTATCAAATCTATAATTTTGGTTTTTCAAAGCTTTTGTTTTAGATATCCAATCCATGAACAACTCTACCATATGACACTTGATCTCCGTATAACTAGAATGAATACAACAAACTAATATAGGAGGATAATCCAAAAGCTGCTAATCAATCCGTTGATAAAATATTATCTTTTAGGGCAATTTACATCCTTTGGTATGTGTTGATTCAATCTAATATCTGTCTAAATCTGACCCAAAAAATTAAATAGCTTATTCAATTTATAAAAAGTCAAACAAATTGAATATCCAATATATCAAACATGAATAATATCCTATTGTGAAAATGTGTATATTTAAAATATATTATAAATATTAGTCCATTGTGACCAAATAAAATAGTAAAATATTATTGATAATTAAAAAAGGTATGTAGTTACTCTAGTGACTATATAGTCTTTTGATGTACATTCAAATATAAAATTTAATTTAGTTGTTAGTTTCTAAAATTCATTCATTTTTTTTGGAGTTAAAGCTTGATAATATATTTTAACATTATTTTGGGATAGCGCAAGACACTAATATGAATATGAACATAAATATTATCCAAGTTTTGGTCCTTATTTTTAAATATGTTATTATAAAAGGTTTTTTTTTAAATGACACCAATTTCACACACCCGAACTTCCTATGGCTTGAACGGATGAGTTAGGGTCATCATGGCAAAGAAGAAGATAACTAAGCTTAATTTAGTCCTCACTACGCTAATGATTTCTACAAATGGATTGGATTCAGCGTAGATGGTGAAGGATTTGGATGGAGTTATGATTAGACCTTCCAATAATGATAGTTTTCCCTTTTTTTTATCTTCCCTTTACTCTAATGGAAATGCTTGAACATGTTAGTCAAGGTAATGGTGATAGTAGTAAGATGATTACTCGCGATGTTGGTGCTTTGAAATCAACAATTGAGCCATTGAATCCTAAGATGAGTTGGAAGGATATAATAATGGGTAACCATCATTCTAGATATGGTTTGAATCTATAGTTTGCTACTCCAACTGTAGTTGATGGTAAACTCTATGCTCAAATCCACTAGTAGGAAATCCAGAAAGAAGAAGCTCGATGACATACATTTCTTATTAGATTTGTAGCTGGACCTTAGTGTTCTTTTCAAAAAATTGGTTGGATATGTTCAAATGAAATGGAACATGGTTTCTTCTCTTATAGAAGTTCTTGTTTATGCCATGGGATACATTTCCTTTCTTTTTTACTTCTAAAGTGGACCGTGACATCATTTTAGCCACTCCTTACAAGTCTTTTAGATATAAGCATCTTGCTTAAGCCTTGGAGACTAGATGTTGTGATAGCCAAGGATGTTTGGAGGGAAATTCCATTGCAAATTATTTTTCCAAACTTACCATTGAACATTTGGTATGAGTACCTAAGTTATATGGCTAGTACCATATGTTGACCTCCTAGGTTATTCACTATCTTAAACCCATTTTGATGGTAACAAATGGATTTAAATGAGTTAATATGATTGTTTAAATGTGTATGAACTATTATTGATAACAAAGGAGTCAACACTTACTCAAATCATGTCTCAAGTGTACACTTAAAAGAGGAATCAAGTTTCAAAGTACAAGAGAAGACTATATCAAGATAACCAAGATTCAAGAACTCAAGGTGCATATTTCATGTCTTAGGCTATCTTGTAAAGTAGGATGAGAAAACACTTTTAATTTTAATATATTAAGAAGTTTTAATATCCCCCTTAAAATATTTTAATAAACTATTCCATGTTGATTCTAATCCCAAACTCTTTGAAATGTATTTTCGATCATAGTGGTTTCTATTAGAACTAGTCAATTGGTTTAAGACCAATTATCTTGTTTAGTTCAAACATCGGGTGTTTAACATGTAAAAACCCAAACATATATATTATCTCAATAAACCAATGGAATGGTTTCAAAGCTAATCGAGTGGTATAGAAATAGATCGATTGGTTTGATTAACTAGTCCATGGGTTTTGCTATTATGTAAGCCCATTTGGTCTCTATTTGAATGCATTGATAGGTTGATAAAAATTGATCTGCTGGTTTGAGTAACCATTCTAAGGGTTTTACTCTTATAGAAACCAATTTTGTCTCTATTTAAATACTTCAACTAGTTTGACCAAACCAGCTATAGGTTAAGGTGAAATGCAAAATCATCTCTTAGAAGGTCATTTAGGTACAAGGCTCATAAACCCAAAGAAGAGTTATCATCAATAAATACCCAAAAGATTCAAAATATAAAATATAAAACCTTTTGGTAGTGGATGTAGAAAATTTTAATTCTCAAAGAACTATACATTGTGTGTCAAGTTTTTATTTTCTCATTTCCATTCTAAAAACCCCATTCAAACCCTTCCAATGTTCTTTTAATTGGTATCAAAGCGTAGCAACTTACAAAATCCAAGTTGAAAAATATCATCCTCAAGAGGAATGTATTCAATGGGATTGAGTGAAGGGATCTCCACCACAAAGCCTCTAATGTTCTTCATTAAGGCTCAATATTATGATATGTGGTCTATCGTAATTGATGGCCTAATCAAAATCATAAGGGATATTGATGGCACGATGGTTGAGAAAACATGATTATAACTCATAGTTTTTGACAAAATAAAATCTCACTCTCACTAATAAAGACATCATAATCTTGCAATGTGGACTTAGATAGAAAGAGTACCATAAAATAAAATCATACATCATCACCAAAGAAATTTGGGACAAACTTGTATTTACGCATGAAGGTACAACACAAGTCAAGAATCATAGAATAACCCTTCATGCTACAAAATATGAGTTCTTCTCCATGAATCAAGGAATTGGGGAAAGTTATCATCGAGGAAGAGTAAGTAAGAAAGATGCTAAAAGGCCTTCTAAAAGAGTGGATTCCAAAATCCACAACTATTAAAGAAGTAAGAGATCTTATATGGTATAACTATTGATGATCTCATTGGAAATATCATGGTGCATCAATCCAAGATGGAATATATGGGTGAAGAAAATAATAAGAAGACTCTATCTTTAAAAGCTTCATCCTCTTCATCAATGAAAAAATAGACGTTAATGAAAGAAGAGGTTGAAGATGAAGGAGATGATGAAGGTGCAATGGATGAAGAATCATTGACACTTATCATGACTCAATTCAAAAGACTTCTTTGATCTAGAGGAGGAAGAAAACCTTCCAACACTACAAGGAGGCCAAGGGACTCATCAAGGAATGATAATATCTAGTGTCACAACAGTGGTAAGTCTGGACATGTCATTCAAGATTGTTGTGAGTTCAGAAATGAGATTGCCTGAAAAATGTCAATGAGTAAAGGTTACACAAGAAAAGATAAGAAAATCCAAGATAGGCTATGATTGTGTTTAGATAAAGTGAAGGAGAACCATTTGAATAGGAAGAATAGGCAGCAAACCTCTATTTTATGGCACTCAAAGATCAATCATTCTCTTCCACCACCTATTCTAGCTTTAATGATTAGTCATAAATGGTTCCTATATATTGAGGTTCTATTTAAAGTAAAAATAAGAAGCCATAAATGGTTCTTAGATAGTGGTTGTTTGAGGCATATGATGTGTGATCTCATAATGTTCACAAAATTGAAATCTTATGATGGAGGAAGTGTTACTTTTGGTGACAACTCTATAGGAAAGATCATTGGAGTTGACCCTTAATTAACAATGTGTGCTTATTTAGTGGTCTTAAGCATAATCTTAATAGCATCAGTTAACTTTGTGATAGGAGATTTGTAATCAAATGTTCTCATTCTCACTATATGATTTTGAATGGAGTAGATATATCTATACTATTTATATATCCTTACATTATAATGTTTATATACTTGATGTGAAATAAATTAAACTTCATAATAACTGCTTAAGTGCTATAGATAATGATGCATAATTATGGCATAAGAGAATGACATATGGTAGTATGAGCTTATTAAACATTAATATGTGGTCTTCATATGATAAACTTAAAAAAAGACTAAGTATGCGATGTGTTTCACATGGAAAATAACATAGAGTATCATTCAAACCTAAATATGATGTGACATATCTAGAACACTTGAACTACTTCATATAGACCTGTTTAGACCTACTAGGATACTTAGCATGTGTGTTTGTAGATATACACTAGTCTTTGTGCAATGATCACTATAATATCTTGTAAATTTGATATTCATAAGGTGAAATTGTTATGTTTAATGGAGTTTCGATGATGTTTGATCTTTATGTGGAAGTGTATTTTGAATTTGATTTGAAAATGAATTGGAGAAGTTTGAAAATTTAAAAAGAAAGTGGACTTTTATGCATATCAGTCAATTGGTTCTATGAACCACTAGACTGGTCTATCATTTTTAGCTACAATTTTATTTCGAGGAAACGAACTGACTAATTTAGTAAAACGATCAACTAGTCTATATAATAGTTGACTAGTTGATTAAACCGCAACTAATTTTTCGAGTTATGTGATTTTTGAGCCTACTTTTTTGGGGGAAAATCTTCTAACAATTTGAAAATTTGGTAATCAAATTTTTATTTTTTTTCTGATCAATATTTTACTATTTTGATCTTTTATCTTAGCTTTATCCTTTCCTCAAATGGATTTGATGGTCTAAATTAATAGAAAAGTGGGAGGATGACCTCATCCCTTTGTCCTCTTCTTCTTTTATCTTTTGTGTAGGTCTAGACCGATGATCCATTCCAATTGACTCACTACATGCCTAGGAGATATTTTTCCCAAGCTATTTTTCCTCTTTTCTTTCGTATGTTTGATACTATTATGGAAAATATTGAACTTGAATTTTCCAGTATACACCATTTGAGCCTTTTTTATTTTGAAAAGCAGAGTAAATTTATACCAAGAAGAAATATTACATCCAAGTCTATAAAATTGGTCTATATAACCTACATACCCACCAAACTTATGTCTTCTATGAGGATGATTACAAATAGAGGACAAAACATATAAAATGTGAAAAATAATCCCCTGACTACTCCACCCTACATTGGAGAAAAGATAAGCATTTCTTGCTTTCCATATCTCATAAAGGCCCATTGCATAAAACGCATGAGTCAATTGGATTTTGACACCACCTCATCTTCAAGAATATGATAAATCTTTTAGAACTTCAATCCAAGTGTTAGAGAATCTTCTACCTCCTATAATAACTCTAATTGAATTCCAAATATGCTTCATAACAGGACACTGCACCAGAAAATGTATAATACTTTCATTCTAATCACAAAAGTAGCATTGTAAATCAATGGATGGAATAAATTTAGCCATGATATCCTTAGTGGGTAGATGAGTATGGGCAGCAATCCAAAATATGAACTTGTGTTTTGGTGCTATAGGATTACACCACACAGTTCTCCACCAGTTCATAGTTGGGGTCTTGGACCTTACAAACTCATATATATATTAGAAATCTTGGATAAGGAATCAACCTACTGCAAGTGAAACCCTGGTAAGAGCAAATATCTCAATGCAAAAATTCTCTGTAGAATCCAGGAAGCTGTGCTTGGTAGGTGACAGGTAGCTATATCTTGCTGCTTGATATAATATGTATGAACCCATTTAATCCACAAAGAATCCTTCTTCAGACAAATATTCCAAAGGTGTTTCCCCATTGCTGCTATGTTCCAGGAATGAAGATCAATGTTCCAGGAATGAAGATCAATAATGCCTAAACCCCCTTCCTTCTTAGGTAGGCAAATGGTTTTCCATGCTATGAGAGATCTTTTGCTAGGTAAAGGTTTACCTGTCCATAGAAAGGATCGACAAAGTGTAATAATTTGCTCTAATAACTTCTTAGGAAGAAGAAAAACCTGACTCTAGAACATTGTAATCCCAAAAATAATTGATTTCAACAGTTACAGCCTCCCTACATAAGAGAGAAATCGAGTGGGACCAATGCTACATCCTACCAGCAATCTTTTGAACCAAAGAGATCATAGCATCAGATTTAAGTTGAGAAGAATCTAATGGCACCCCCAAATATTTGAAGGGAAACCTGCCCTCATTGGACAACAAAGTAGATAAAATTAAATCTTTCAAATCCTGCTTGAGACCCCCAAAAAATATGGAACTCTTCTCAAGACTTATGTACAGACCTAATACAATACTAAACTCCTAAAAATCTGATTGATTAAAAGAATAGAAGAGAGATCAGCCTTGTAGAACACCAGCAGGTCATCTATAAAAGCCAAATTAATAATCTTTAATCTCTTGCACTTAGGATGACCATGAAACTCAGCTTTGAGCCATAAAGATTACATCATCCTACTCAAATATTTTGTAATAAAAACAAATAGGTAAGGAGACAAAGGGCCTCCTTGCTTTAACCCTCTTTTCCCTAGAAAAGGATCCAAAACACCATTATTAAGAGCTAAAAAGTAATTAATAGAAGTAACACAAGCCATGATAAGGCTAACCCCATGAAGGGGAAAATTCAACCCCAACAGCACCTACTCCAAGAAACTCTAGCTCACTGAATCATAGGCCTTCCTAATATCCACCTTAAGCATGCATCTTGGAGAAATACTTTTTCTTTTATACTTATGAATCAGCTCATGTGCCAACAAAATATTGTCTCCAATGACTCTTCCCTTAATAAAACCATCTTGTGAAGAATGAATCAAAGAGGGTAATATGGCCTGTAATAGAGTAGAAATAATCTTGGCTAAAATCTTGTAAAGAACATTACAGCATGTAATAGGTTGAAACTCTGAAACACATTGAGCTCTAGCTATTTTTGGGATAAGAGCAATCATAGCATGCCCCAAGAAAGAAGGAACAACTGCAGATTAGAATATACCATTCATCAGCTGCCAAATATCATCACCTATAATTCCCCAGACAGCTTTGAAAAACCCTGCAGTAAACCCATCAGGACCAGGACCTTTATAATTACTAATTGACCACAAAGCCTCCTTGACTTCTTGCTTAGATATTGGCCTCAACAACATATGTTGATGCTCCACAGATATAACAGGGCCTAAATCTAATATATCTCCTGAGATGGAACCAGTAGTAGGACTTTCTAACCCCAAAAACCTCTTATAATAAGATAAGAAGGCCTGTTTGATCCCCTCAGCAGAATGGAACCATTGACCATCAACCGATTGAATTCTGTGAACCTACCTCTTCATCTGCCTTGCTTTTATAGAGGTAAAAAAGAAATGAGAATTAGAATCACTAAGGTTAAGCCACTTGATACTAGATTTTTGTTGGAAAAAACTCTCTTCACATAAAGCATAATGTTTATAAAGCTTTAAATAATTATTTTCCTCCTCCTATAATCTGGAATTCTCTGGATGAAGATCCATTTCTGCATGAATCACTTTAAGTTTATCCCTCTAATCCTGCACCTTTGAAGAAATGCCACCAAACTTGTTCCAATTAAACTATTCAATCTAAATTTTAACTCCCTTAAATTATTCTTAAACTTAGAAACCAAAGAACCTGTAGTAGGTTGACACCAGATAGAGGCAACCAAAGGAAGAAAAGTCTGGGTTCAAATTCCACATATCAAAATATTTAAATTGCTTCTTAAACTGGAAGACTCTAGCATTCACATGAACAAGTCCAGGGCTATGATCAAAAAAAGAGGATCCAAAAATTCAGCTTTAGAATGGGGAAAAAAGTAAGACCATAACATATTCACCAAAACCCTGTCTAATTTAGCCATGATTCTATTTTCACCTATACTTCTATTCGACCAAATGAATTTCAACCCAAAAAACCCTAAATCATGAACCAGGAGAGAATGGAAGCACTCTCCTACATCATTGACATCATTCAAATTCACAGCATTCCCTTGAAATTTCTCATCAGTCTGCACTACAACATTGAAGTCCCCCAATATAATCCAAGCCTCCTTATCCACCATGTGCCCACACAACCAGTTCCACAGCCTTTTCCTATCTTCACCAGCATTGAAAGCATCAACAAAAGTTGCATAAAACTTGCCACTAGAACCTATATTAGTCACTAATAGGTGCATTGCCTGCTCACAATTAGCAAAAAGTTGTATATCCCATACATTCTTGTCGCATATACACCAAATCCTACCATTAGGATGATGATCATAATTACTTAACCTCTGCCAATTATGACCTAATCTGCCACAAATCTTATCAGCATTATTAAATTTTATTCGAGTCTCTACCAACCCCACAAGGGAGACTTTATTCACTAATAACCAGTGCTTCAACTCCTTTTGTTTATAAGGTATATTCAAGCCTTAGATATTCCATACCCCTATTATGGATATTATCAATAATCGAGTTAAGCATCACAGTATCATCAGACAAAACTTTACCTGTACACCTCTCCTAATCAGCACATTAATCCAGCATATCATCACATCCTCTCAAGCAAGTAAATTTATTCACTGCTTCTCCCTAAACATTCCAGGCCTGCTGAAGAAGAGGAGGGTTGATCAGGTGGCCTTTTACTTGAACCAGGAACCTCTTTATGAGTAGCAATATGAGAAGACTCTTTGTGGACCACTCTCCATTGCTTTTGATGAGTCTCAATAATAGGAACAAGTACTTTAGCATTTTGATTATCTGGTAAGAGCCTTGATTTTTAGTAGCCTTAACTTTCAAACAATTCTCAGTTGAATGTCTAGAAACATTACAATTAGAACAAAAAGTAGGCCTCCTTTCATAAACCACTTTCTAAATAAGAATCTCTCCATCAGGGTCCAATATCTCAACAGCATCCACTAGCCTCTTAGAAACATCAACTTCCACCAACATACAAGCAAAGGAAATCCTGTCTCCTGAAGAAGTAATTTCATCCAATTACAAAGGTCTACCCACAACACAAGTAATCCTGCTTAGGGAATCAATATCCCAATAATCTAGAGGAAGATTAATAAGTTTTATCCAGAGAGGCAGAAACTAAAATTTTTCCTTCAAAAATTGATAATTCCTATACCAAGCCTTTAAAATTAATGGTCTATTCATGAAAGACCAAAAAGGTTTTTCAAGCACCCAATCCATGTCCTCCTGAGATTCAAATTTAAACACTACAAAACCTTGATCATGTAATAAAACTTTTGGTTCTTTCACACCCTACCAATTCGTTCTCATAAATCCAATCATTTGTCCCTAAGTTGGCCGATACCCAATAATATAGCCAACTATAGCCCATTGCTAGTCAGCACAATAATTCTTCACCTTTTCTTTCTGTAGAGACACACAAATGTTGTCCCCTAAAATAGAAGGAGGAACATAGTGCAACTGGGAACCCATAGAAGCAAGTCTGTTGCCAATTACCTTGTCTTTCTAGGAAGATGAAATGCTTAACCCTTGATCAGCCGATACGTTACGTATCGGATCATGATCAGGACTAGCAGGCTCCGGTGCTTCAATCTCAGAGATGATAATTCCTTCCACATTCTTTGAAGAAATCATGGATGCAACCCTTACATTAGGAGCCAAATCAACTTCTAAACCTGTATGTAGATTACATGCACTTGGTGTACCAGTCTCAATGTTATCCAAACCAACCACAACCTCTACCTGAGTATCAATACTAGATGAATCCACATCCTTCAAGGAACCTGAACAACCCTTACCAATCTTCTTCCTTACCGTGGAGGTTGTTCTCCTAGTACGTGCCATAGAGGAGAGAGGAGAGAGCGGCTAGGGTTTTTAACTCTAACTAGTTGAGGTCTTGTTGTTTTTACACCATTTGAGCCTTGATAAGGAATTCAGCTATTTCTTGATAAATCCTCCATGTATGGTTTGAATTCGAGTGGGAAAATTAGGATTTTGACATGTTATACCTCTGTCCTTCTTTTTCTAATCGATTCTTTTGTGTATAAATAACCCTAAACCTCTTTCTTCTTCATTTTATTTTAGCCATCAAAACACTCTAAGCTCTCTTATACTTGTGTCCCACTCTTCTTCCTTTCGTATCTTCATTCTTTATTCATTTCACCTTTTGTAATACTTCCTCTAACTCCTTGTTTTACCTTTGAGTAAGATAAGGTTAGATTTGGAAAGATGTTGAGGTTTTGTGCTTTTTTTTCTTAGAATATAATTGAAGGTGGTATTTTCTTATTCTCTTTTCTTTAGATTCATACTATTTTTATTTATGAGATTTTTAAGAAAGAATTTTGATTTTTAATTTTTTACTCTAAGGTATTCCTGAGTTGGGATTTTTTTGGGTGAAGTTTTTCCATTTGGTGTGAGTTTTGTTAAAATTTCGAGTAAGTCATTCTTACCTTTGAAATAAATAATGAATAAGTATATGAACTAGCATAGATTGTAAAATTTTTATCTTTGAATGATTACATGATAAAGCTAGTATTTTGATGGCTCATGCTAGAATATTTAAATATTTTTGAGAAAATATGAATTCATGGGAATATATTGTTGATTCTCTATAAGTGCAGCATGATTTGGTATATGAGCATGTTTAATCTTAGTTTTCTATAATAATAATGCTATATATTTGAGGTGGTTGGGTTTTAGACCTTAATTATGTTTGGAAAATCCTTGAGAATGATGTCTATGTGCAGACCAGTCGACTAGTTTGGGCAAGCTGATTGACCGATTCCTAGAATAGTCGACTAGTTTGCCTAACCCTTCAGTTGGTTTGTCTATGGTGTCCTTGGGTTGTTATATATTTACACCTATTGAATGGTCTTTAGAATAGTTTACTTATTTGGTCAATCAATTAACTAGTTTTGATAGAAAACTATAGGGTTTGGCTGAGCCAAACCAATTGACTAGTTTACCCAAACTGATTAACTGATTCAGCTAGAGAGTGTTATGCTTGATTGTTTTGACCTTGGTATGATTTTATACTTGATTTTATATTGTGGAATGATTCTTTAATGATGAAAATACAAATTTTCCATGAATTAGCTAACCAATTAGATGAATTAATTATACCATAATCATTGGTAATATTATTGTGTAATAATGTTGATTGACTAGATTTGAGCAATTATTTGAACTAATAAGATAATTGAACCAATGGAGAATTCAATCACAATAAGATAAAAATCAAAGATCTTTATTATTATAATTGTGTAATTATAAGAGGTTTAAATAAATTGCTCAGCAAACTAAACAACCAATGATTCTCTAAAGTAAAGAGAAAACAATGGATTAGAATAAGATTCGCATGCATGAATTGTCGGATAGGGTTTTATCATGTCTCTTTTACATCAAATAAAACCCTACAAAGCGCTGACTCTCTTCGACGACGACGCGAAAATACTGTAGCAAGGAAAGTAACTAGTTCGTAGCAACGTTCGTTACCGCCGGTCCGGCCACTTCCGGCCTCTTCTGGCGCGGCCTGTCTCCTCTCGCCTTCTCTCCTAGGGCTTTCGAGTGAGGCATGCCATGGCCAGGAAGAAGAAGTCGCCATCTTCCATGTCGGGTAAGAAGGTAGCGAAGGCTCGAACGGCTGCGACTCAGACGACGACCCATCAGCAGGCTTCGCAGGGCTCGAAGTCTCCAATTCTCCCTACTCCTCATGCAGATTTGTTGTCAAAGAACTTGGAGAATGATCTGTTTGACGTAAACATTGCTTCTGTTGGAATGGAGGACCCTCTGCCGAGAAATTCTAACCCAAACTCTGCCTCCCATGGCCATGAACAAGTGGCGACCCCATCTGCAGGGCATAAGGGGTGTTTGACCCAAGAAATTCTGAGCAGAGGAGGGGGTGCGCAGCCTAAAAACTCTCAATTCCCGCCTGCTGCCATGAATGACAGGATTTCTGTTTGGGATCGGTTGGAAGAGATCTCCCTTTCCCCTACTCCCTCCTGGAGGGATATTTTGGCAGGGAATTGAAACCCAAGCCAGGGAGGAAAGCTCTCCTATGTTTCACCTGCCATGGAAAATGACTCACTGAGGGTTAAACTAGACAAGAAAGAGGTGGAATCCGAAGCTGAATTATGGGTAAACACCCTGGTTGGTTATGTTTTTGGTGATGCTCCATCTTATAACCAGATTTGTGGGTATGTTCAAGCACATTGGAAAGAGGTTCCGTTGCCGCAAATAATCCTCCATGCTTCGGGATTCTTTTTATTCAAATTCAAATCTATGGAAGATGCAAATTTCATTCTTGGGCAGCATTGGACATTCTTCAACAAACCCCTTGTCTTGAAGCTTTGGCATAGGAGGATGAAGATTGATAAGAATGAGATGCAGGTTGTTCCTCTTTGGATTAAATTTCCCAACCTGCCTCTAGAGTATTGGGGCAAATCTTCATTGAGTCGTATAGCCAGTGTAGTAGGGAAGCCTCTCTGCACGGACGCTATCACCGTCTCCAGGGAACGTGTGTCATTCCCAAGGGTGCTTGTGGAGATTGATATAAAAAAACCACTCCTGGACTCGATGGTGATTGTTGATCCTGAGGGAGGGGAACTAGTTCAGGAAATTGATTATGACTAGAAACCCATCTATTGCTATTTTTGTGACAGGTTTGGTCATGCTGCTTCCAATTGTAAGCATCACAGGGCTTCCAATAAGACCCCCAAGACTTCTGGTGAGGAATGGGTGATTGTTAGAGACCACAGGAAACGTAAAGAGAGTGCGCTGGTGAATGATGATGGTAGGGCAAGCGGCGGCGATGATGTGGTTGGTGGGCATCCCTCAAATCCTCCTGCCCCTGCAGCCAGGGCTACCCCTCGAGATCTAGGCTCTCAGAATGGTTCAGGTTCCGGTTCACAACAAAGCTTGCAGGAACCTGTCCCCCCTGGGGTCCTTTTGTACCATCTTCCCCCCTATGAGCTGAGAGTCATCTCAAGGAACAGACCTGAATTGAAAGCTCCAAGTTTCCCAGTTGGCGTTTCGGGATCCGTGCAGAAACAATATGCTAGGAGAGGTGCCCAACAATCTGATCCGGGTAGTCATGATTAGTTCATGGAATGTCCGTGGGTTGAATAAGACTTCCAAGCACAAGGAAGTCAACCTCTTTTGCAGAAGTAATTCGTTATCTTTATTTAGTTCCTCGAGACTAGAGTAAAAGAAAATAAATGTAGTAGGGTATTTAATAAAGTAAGGAGTGGTTGGAATCTTATCCATAATTATTCCCAGCACCATAATGGGAGGATTTGGGTCACCTAGGACCCATGTGTGTGGAAGGTCATAGCCATTAGCATGTGTGATCAAGCCATACTTTGTGAAGTCAATCACTTGATGGGGAATTATTCCTTCCATGTGGGTTTCGTTTATGCTTGAATAGTGGCATTGAAAGGAGAAGGCTATGGAATTGGTTAAAACAGCACAGAGTTCTTGGCTCCCCTTGGATTCTTATGGGGGACTTCAATGTGGTCCTTTCTTACAGCGAGAAGTTCCAAGGCAACCTGCCGAATTCCACCGATATGAAAGATTTCCAAGAATGTTGTTTAGAGTTGGGTTTATCTGACTTGCAAGGCCAAGGAACGTTCTACACTTGGTCTAGCAAACGAGGGGGTGCGGAGGAAGTCATGTGCAAATTAGATAGGGCCCTGGCTAACATGGAATGATTGACATCTTTCCCCTCTTCTGTGGCGGAGTTCCTCAGTCCCCTAGTATCTGATCATAGCCCAGTAGTGGTTAATCTTCGGGTCTCTCCATTCCAAGGTAAGAAGCCGTTTCATTTCTTCCAATTCTGGACTGAAGATGAGGCTTTTTTACCCCTAGTGCGCTCAGTTTGGCATCAACCTTTGCAAGGGAACCCCCTGCTCAGAGTGTGCTCGAGACTCCAGATGCTCAAGATGGACCTCAAACAGCCGAATAAGGTAAAATATGGTGGTATCTCCCAGAAGGTTGCTGCGGTGTGTGAGGAGGTGTCAATTCTCCAGAAGAAACTTCTCTATAACCCTCCCGTTCCCCATCTCAGAGACCAGTTGAACAGTCTTGAGAGCAGGTATGCTCATCTGCTTCACTATGAGGAGATGTTCCTCAGGCAAAAAGCATGTATTCAATGGCTCCACTGTGGGGATTCAAATCACAAATTATTCTATGCTAGGGTGAAGGAGAGACAAAATCGGAAAACTATTGCTTTTCTTAGAGGAGAGAATGGCAGGGAGATAAGGGGCGCTCAGGAGATTCAGATGCCTTCAGTGACTATTATAAGCAGCTTTTAGGCACAGTCTCTCCCCCCTTTTGGAGTTCTAGACCCATCCGTTGTGGATAGCACTTTATCTTATGAGCAGCAGTTGGCTCTAAATGCTCCTATTTCCAAAGAGGAGGTTCGAGCAACTGTCTTCTCTATTGGTGACACTAAGGCTCCAGGTGTAGATGGTTACTCAGCGAGTTTCTTCAAAAAGAGTTGGGATATTATTGGAGATGAGTTATTCATAGCTATTAGAGATTTCTTCACTACCGGCTTCCTACCTAGGAAGGTAAATATTACATCTCTTACCCTGGTCCCAAAAAAGCCTAACCCGCAACAGGTCACTGATTTTAGACCTATTGCTTGTTGCACCATGCTTTATAAGATCATATCGAAGATTCTTACACAGAGACTCCAAGGTATCTTGCCCTCAATCATCGATCATGCTCAATCTGCTTTCTTGAAGGGCTGAAGTATCGGTAAAAATGTGTTATTGGCTCATGAGTTGGTCAGGAAATATGCTCGAAGAGGAGTCTCCCCTAGATGCATGTTAAAGTTAGACCTCCAAAAAGCTTATGACATGGTCAACTGGAGCTTTGTGAGGAATCTCCTGCTTCTGTATGGCTTTCCTTATCAGTTTGTAAAGCTGGTTACCACTTGCTTGGAAACTGTGGCCTTCTCCCTATCCTTTAATGGCGTGCTATCTCCACCTTTTCAGGCGAAAAGAGGTTTGAGGCAGGGAGATCCCCTCTCCCTATACTTATTTGTCCTTGTCATGGATTACCTATCCAGATGCCTTAAACAGTTACAGACAAATAATTCTTTCAAAGGCCATCCCAGATGTAGAGCTTTGAAGATAACCAACCTGAGCTTCATGGATGATATCCTTTTATTCTACCATGGTGATTTACTTAGTGTTAAGTGTCTTAAGGATGTCCTTAATCACTTCTCTAGGATCTCGGGGTTCATTCTAAACCCTAAAAAATGTACTGTCTATTTTGGTGGCGTGTCATCTGTTGTTAAAGGAGCAATTATTGATCTTCTTGGGTTCTAGGAAGGTACTCTTCCGATTACCTATCTCGGCCTTCCTCTAACCTCTTTGAGAATCTCGGCTAGTCTTCTCCAACCCATGTTGGAAAAGGCTACAGCTCGGCTTAGACACCGGAGTACTATCTATCTATCTTATACGGGGAGACTTCAGCTTCTCAAGTCTGTTTTATTTAGTATACAGCTATATTTCAGCCAAGTGATCCTCCTTCCAAGAAAGATCCTCCATCAGTTCGTGAGTCTTTATCAGAACTTCCTTTGGTCAGGAAAGATACATGTCAGAAGACGAGCCCTGGTTTCATGGGAACAGATTTGTTCTCCCAAGGCCGAGGGTGGGCTTGGTTTCCTCAACCTGGAAATTTGGAATCAGTGTGCTTTGGGTAAGCTCCTTTGGAATATCACTACTAAGAAGGATTTGCTGTGGGTGAAGTGGATTCATGCTGTGTACCTTAAGAATATAAATGTGTGGGAGTATAATCCCACTACTTATACTTCTTGGCTGTTTCAGAGTATCCTGCTTGTACGCCCTCAGCTACAAAGTTTTCTCCAGTCGCGGTGCTCAAATGGTTATACTCATTATAGCATCAAAGCTGCTTATGAAGTTGTGCGCCCCAAACAGGAAAACCAAAAGTGGACCCAGCAGGTGTGGAACTCCCTTAACTTGCCAAGGCACAGTTTCCTTCTTTGGCTGGCGTTCAGGGATAGATTGATGACTAAAGCAAAACTTCAGGAGATTGGTATGGATGTATCGGAGTAGTGTGTGTTCTGCCAATAGGATTTAGAAACCCGGGACCATTTGTTTATCCACTGCCCTATTACAACGGCTATATGGAGGAAAATTTGAAGATGTGCTGACAGAAGAGACCCTATTCAGGGGTGGCAACAGGAGGTGCAATCATTGTTGAAAAGATCTAGACAAAATAGACAGAAAAAGCAGATCCTAGGAGCTCTTTTTTCATCTTATATTGCAAATGTATGGTATGAGAGAAACTTGAAGATCTTTGAAAACCGAAGTAGAGATGTTGATAGTATTAGTCAAGCTATTATCTTAGCTGTAACTAGATGTTTAATGCACCCACACTATAAGGTTAAATTCCAAAAGTGGGCTGGTCTTGTTGACTGTATGGTAGGTTGATATCTGGTTTGTAATATTTCTCCTTTTCATAAGTAATAAAATTTCTTACTTATAGAAAAAAAAAACCCTATAGGGCAAAACAATGACTTCATAGAGCAGCAAAAAAATGGTTTGTGCTAGGAAACACAAGGTCCCTGTATTAATTTCCCTATTCTCGACAGTTTTCTAAAATTTAACCCAAAACATTCTATAGAAAAACATAGTCCATGTTAGAAAACACGAGGCTCCCGTGTTTGTCACAAAATATATATTCCAACAATACACTTCTTCGAAAACTTGCACAAACTGAAACCCTATTATGTTATGTTACATATACCTAGTCAAATCTCACAATTCTCTATTTTGATGCCATACTTGTGGTGCATGACATAGAAATCCTCTACAAAGAAAAGAAAAAAACCTAGCCCTTCAAAGGTCCTCATGCCCTATGATTACCAATCAAGTTTGAGAAACACTTAAACTTGCCCATAATTAGTGGTTTTAATAGCATATCATCCGAATTATCTAAAGTATCCACTTTATATAACACATCTTTGTCTCCAACAATAGTACCTCAGATAAAATGATATCTAATGATGAAGTGCTTCATTCAATAATGGAAATAATTGTGATTCTTTGCTAAAGATATAACACTTTATCTATCATCTCAAATGACTAGAGCACTATGAACAAACCCTATCTCACGTAATAAACTACCAAACCACATGGCTTCCTAAAAATCCCCCATCATAGCCATAAACTCTACCTTAGTAGTGGAAAAGGTCACACCTCTTGCATTCATCATTTGAAACCTCTCAAGCACCTTGTGACAAGTAGAAAAGCTTTTGCTCATGATCTCTTATGATATCCGTGCCAAAGGTCCTTTTTGTAGCTCTAAGATCCTTCATATCAAACTCACTCTTCAACATTATCTTCACCTTATCAACATTATACATATCTCATACTGCCACAAGCATATCATCAACATATAGCAAAAGACACTCAAGTAAGTTGCCCTTCATCTCCTTCAAGTATACATATCCATCATACCCACTCATAGAGAAACCATGCTCTAGCATAAACTCATAAAACAATATATACAACTATCTAAGAGACTTCTTTATACCGTATAGTGCCATCTTGAATAGAATTATGTATGTAAATCTCCTCCTTGAGCATTTACAAACGTAGTTTTGACATTCAAATACTCTTAACTCTAAATCATGCATAGTCATAAGTGCAAGTATGGTATGAATAGAATTATGTCTAACCACAAGAAAAAAGACCTCATTATAGTCCACACTTGAAATAAGATTGAATCCACAAGCAACTAAACAATCCTTATACCTTAGTTTCTTGAACCTTGGGTTATGTGTTTAAAATTTTACACCCACTTACAATCAACTATATACTTCTTCTTCCTAAGTACCATCACAAGTTCCCATATCTGATTCTTCAATAAGGACTACATCTCCTCCTCCATAGCAGCACATAACTAAATAGAGTCATAACTCACAATAGCCTCTAAGAATTATGCTAGCTTATTCACAGCAATAATTGTCTATACAGTAGATAAGGCATAGCTAAAAAATTCTTCAAAACCATACCAGACATGAGGCTTAATAATCCTCCATGCTCTTCCTAGAGTAGCTCCTCTTTGCTCCACCTGTTATTTGGATCTACCCACTCTAGGAACAATGGGTCTATCAAAAGGGTTTCTATCATCCAAGTTAACCTCAATCTCCACCTTGCTTAAAGCACTATCTTTCTCCACCTATTTGAACACATCATCAAAAGACTCGGTCTTTAGGAGGAATATGGACTCATTGAAGTTAGCATCCCTACTAGTCAAGAATTTGGTTGCAGCTATGTCTCATAACTTGTACCCCTTCACTTTAGATGTAAAGCTAAGAAAGATAGAATTATTGGATCTAGTACCAAGTTTACCATTATTCACATGGGAAAAATTAGGGAAACCAAAGATATGCAAATCAGAGTAATCAACTAGTTTACTGAACCACAACTTCTTTGATGCCTTAAACTCTATGGATTAGTCAAGTGACTAGTTTACCAAGTATGCTACCATATGAACCACCTTAACGCAAAAATATACCAAGCCCTCCTTTTGATAATATACAGTAAGCCTTCTCTAATAGGGTTCTACTCTTTCACTCAACAATCCCATTTTTTTATGCTCTCCCAACATAAGTACGATGCCTCTCTATCTCACGGTCCTGATAGAAATTAGTGAAACTTTTCTATGCAAAATCAAGACCATTATATGTCCTAAGACACTTAACTTTCTTCCCACACTAATTCTCTATCAAGGTATTCTAGCTTTTAAAAATACCAAACACGTCATTCTTATGGTTTAAGAAATATGCCCATATATTTCTAAAGAAGTCATCAATAAATGTGAGTAAGTAACATAAACTACCTTTAGAGACCACTCTTGCTAGACCCCATAAATCTAAATGGATATACTCAGAAGGTGCTCTCATACGATAATTAGATGTCGAATAGCTAACCCGCTTCTACATGCCAAAAATACATTACTTATAGAATTATATAGTAAATATACTCTTTTTATCCAGTAACCCTATCCTAAAGAGCTTAGGCATTCTCCTGACACTTATGTACCCTATTCTTAGGTACCAAAGTTTCATCCCATCGAAGTCTATGAACCTTACCAATGTCACAACATCTGTCCCTACAATAGTGGAACCCACAAACTTATAGAGTGTCCTAAATCTTATCCCCTTTATTGCCACTAGAGCCCTTTTTTTTAACTCTCAAGGTAACATCCTTAATCATACATCGATACCTATTATAATATAAGGAACTAAAAAAGATGAGGCTCGTGGTCATCTTAGTAACTTGTCTCATGTTTGATAGTGTCCTAATCACCTCATCATGAATCCTCACCTTCACCATCCTAATCCTAGAAACTTTTTAAGTAACATCATTAATCATGAAGATAACTCCACCCTTTGTTATCTCAAAAGTTTAAAACCAACTTCGGTTGGAACAAATATGGTAATAACATTTAGAATTCAAGATTCATTGATTAGCAATCTTGGTCTATATATCAGTGGTTGTCAACACATCTCCATCATTATTATTCTAGGTAACAACAACATCATCCTCCATATTGGATGACTCACCAGACTTATCACTAGGCTTCCTATTAGGATAAAACTTCCTAATATGCCCCTTATTGGACACCTATAGCACATAGCATTCTTTTGCTAACTCTTTAACTTAGATATGGACTTATTACAGTTACCAGACCCTCACCCTTGATTCCTCACCTGGATACAAGTCCCTTAATATATAAGTCCACAGAAGTACCACTACTAGTTAACTGACTATCAATAAACTCTTTTTGTAGTAGGACGGATTCCACATCCTCAAGGACTAGCTCATCCTTCTCATATAACTCATTATTATAAAAATGCTTAAAGCTCATTAGAAAAGAATACTGAAACATAATGGCCAAATATTCATCATCAAGATCAACTTCTATGTCATGCAAATATATCAAAATAGAATCAATCTCATTTAAATTAACATTTAAATTTTATCCCTCACTTAATTTTAGATTATGAAGCTGGCTCTTAAACAATAGATGATTTGCTGCTAACTTTGTCATATATATAAAGCTTCAACCACAAGGTAGTCGTAATTGATTTCTTTTCCACTTCCTGCAATACTTCATTAGACAAACATGTTTTTATGGTAGAGAGTGCCTTTAGATCTACCTCCTCAAATCTCTCATCTATCATGAGTTTCAGCTTATTTAAATGACCAAATAAAGCTTTCTCCAACCTACTTTGAATCAAAACCATCCGCATATTCAACTTCCACAATCTAAAATTAACGGACCGATTAAACTTCTCAATATCAAATCCTTTAGCCATCCCAAAAACTATATCTCTTCAACAACCAAGCTCTAATACGATATTTTTACTAAATAATGTTGATTGACTAGATCTGAACAATCATGGAAACTAACAAGGTAATTAAACTAATTGAGATTCAATTATAAAATAAAATTATAAGGACAAAATTAGAGATCGTTATTTGTGTAATTATGTAATAAAAAGAGGATTAAAAAAATCACTCAACAAACTACACAATTTGTACTTCTCCAAAATAAAGAGAACATAATAGAGGGGAAAACGATTTGCATGTGCAACATGTCGTCTAGGGTTTTATCACATCTCTTTTATATTAAATAAAACCTTATAGGAAAAAACAAAGTATTTCGTAGGGTCACCAAAGAATACATTCCATGTTGAGAAACATAGGGGACCTGTGTTTGTCACATAATGCATATGCCAATAATATATTTGTCCATAAACTTGCACAAACTAAACCCTTATTATTTTGTGCATTAAATACCCGGCTAAAGCTCACAAGTATCATTAAGCACCTTTAGAAAATTTTAATGGGAAATTGGAATAAATATGCTATGATGTGACTTTTCAATAATTTAATCAAGGTTCCTGGCATATGTGGATTAACTCAATGGAAGGATTAAACTTGGTTAAATATTAATGAAATTCCCATTGAATGTTTTAAATGGAGATAATGATTAATTTGGAATGATTATTTGAGTATGGTTGCTTTGGTATGTTGTGTGGGGATCGTATAGTACATTTCTAGGTGAATAACATGATATTTACTTAAAATGGAAGATAATTGAGTAGTATATATCTGAATTATTCAATTCTCCATTATCTATCAAAGGTTATTCTACCTTCGGGCCTAATACTTATAGATTCCATTATCTTATCTATTATAGACATTGATGATGTATTAGAGGGTATCGATACTAAAAGTTCTGGTTACCAAGGTGGTTTATTTAGCTTTAATCATAAATTATATCCATTGATGGTTCTCTTGGCTCTAGTCAGACATTATTCCTATTGCTGGTTCTCTTGGCATTAGTAGGGCTTTATGTCCTCAATTATTTGGTGTGAATTATGTGATATTGAGAGACCATAGAGGGTAATCCAATCCAATGATCAAAGAGAAAAAGAGACTATACATACAATAAAATAATGGATAATGAAATATCAAAATATAGATCTAATGGATGGTTAGAGTAATGTACCTTAGAAAAATGATAATAATCTGAATAAGTAACATGTATTTACGTAATTATATGTTGCTATCCTATGTGTTTAAATTGAAAAGGTAAGCATGATGAACCGTTAATTGTCTAATTTTGGCATGATAGAAAATCTTATTACATCTTATGATTATGGTAGAACATGTAAATTTACATGTACTATACGAGCATGCTAATTTGTTCTAATATGAACTATGTTCCTTGTCTTGGCCTTCTATGCATCATGACTTATATTAAGAAGGTAAATTGGCTTACTCAATACATAATGTGTTGACATGCCTGTTTATTTAGTCGCATGCTCAATCCCACGAGCAAAGGAGTCTATGCAGGTGTTCAAGGGTGGCTGGTAGTTAGGATGCCATGTGTTTTGGCTAGGGGCAAATGAGTGTGGACATTTAGAGTTTCATTTTTCTTGGTCCTTGGAGACATAAGTTTTGGTGTTTTCCCACTACTTGCTTTGCCCTTAATGTATTTCAATACCATATATTTTATCCCTTTTATGAATTTTAGTCATTTTGGGACCCCACATGGTCCTATTTGTTAATGCTTACATTTGATATTTCTATGTTATGTATTTTTTCACACTCTATCTTTCACATTTTATTTCGTTGATTTCTTAAACTTGTATCTAACATGGGATAGGGGTGGTTGTCTCTCCTATGTTAGGTGTGGCAGTAATACCCCATTTTTTGTAGGAGTGTTTATGTATTTCTACTTCCATATTGCTATAAAAATGAATTTTTTTGGTAGTGAAAAATAAGGCTATTACAATTACTCTTGATAAATATGGAATTTATTTTTTGTCATTAAAGACAATTCTTTTATTTTACTTGCCAAAGGAGTTTAGGTTGAAAAGGAAACAATGACCCATGCGATAAGAATTGATCATGATAAAGAATTCAAAAATTTCAACCTCACCAAATTCTGTGATTAAAATGAGACCTCCTGCAACTTCTTGGACCCGAGAACTCCACAACAAAATAATATTATTAAGAGAAAGAATAGGATTTGGAAGAAGTACCAAGAACCATGCTTTGTGATTCCAAACTTCCCAAGTACATTTGGGCTGAATCTGTATCAACCGTGAACTATGTGATGAATCGAATGTTGATTCATGCCATTCTCAGGAAAAAAGCCCTATTATCTCAATAATGTTAAGAAAGAAAATATAGGATATTTATGTACATTTGCTTGTATATGCTTTGTCCTAAACAATGAGAAAAGCAACTTGGGTAAGTTTGGCACTAAAGATGATGAATATATTTTCATTAGCTATTCATTACATAGTAAGGCATGCTAAATCTTTAGGAAGAGAACCTTAGTAGTTGAAGAATTGGTACATGTTATTTTTGATGAATCTACTTCTAGTATGATGGTACAAATGACGAAAAGGTAGGTCCATGACTCAAGTAGGTAACTTGCTTGAATAAGAAGAGTAAAAAACCAAGGACGATTAACGAAAAAAAGAGGAAGATGCTCCTTTTATTGCTCATCAAGAGGATAAATTAGATACGATCTCCTAATAGCTTGGAAATATGCATATGGACATCCTTAAGAGCTCCTCATCGGTGATGAATATAGGGGAGTGGCCACTTGATCCTCAATAGGTAACATCTATAGCCACTTAGCATTTTTATCTCAAGTGGAATCTAAGTATTACTTAGAAGCCATGAATGATTCAAATTGAATCATGACGATGCAAGATTAGCGTAACTAATTTGAGAAAAATCAATTATGGAAATCATTATGTATGGCTCCAAATAAACCCATTATTGGGACAAAATGGCTATTTAAAAAAATAGATAGATGAAGGAGATATTGTGGTTAGAAATAAAGTCTGATTGGTTGCCAAGGTATATAACCAAGATTAAGGCATTTGAAAAAAAAAAAACCTTTACCCCTATAGCTAGCCTCATGGCTATATGCATGTTCCTAGCATTTACAACGTCCATATGTTCCACTCTAGATCAAATGGATGTTAAAAGTGCATTTTCAAATGGTTTTATTTAGGAGGAATCCTATATCAAGTAACCTCTATGTTTTGAAGATATTTGAAAACTTAATCATGTTTGTAAGCTCAAAAAAGTACTCTACGACCTCAAATAATCTACTTGGGCTTGGTATGAGCATCTTATTCAATTTATAATTAAATAATTATTTGATAGAGGAAAGATTAATAAACCTTTATTTATTAGAAAAATGAAGAAAGATCTCTTGCTAGCATAAATTTTTGTGTATGACATCATTTTTGGTACTACTAACGAAACTTGGTGCAAAGAATTTTGAAAGATGGTGTATAGCGAGTTCGAGATGAGAATAATGAGAGAATTGGCATAATTCATAGGGATATATGTCAAATAAACGAATTTAGGAGTCTCTTTCAACCAAGAAAAGTACACTAAGGAACTACTAAACAAATTTGGAATGAATGAAAGCAAACCTTTCAGTTTAACCATGGCAACGACCACTAAATTTGACATGGATGAAGAAGGTATGGAAGTTGATCAAAGACGTTATCAAGGCATGATAAGATCACTTCCATATCACATGGAATTGAGGTCGGACATCATATTTAGCGTATGCTTATATGCTCAATTTCAATGTAATCCTCAAGAATCTTAATTTATTGTTATTAAAAGAGTTATTAGGTATTTAATTGGCACATTGGATTATTTACCCTAGTGATACCATCCTACACCTTGTTGGTTACTTTGAAGTAGATTTTTTTAAGATACAGGTAGATTAAAAAACCACATTGGATACTTATCAAATTCTAGTAGAAACTCTAATTAGTTGGCATTGTAAAAAACAATCTAATGTTGCATTATCAACGGTGAAAGTAGAATATATATCCATTCAAGCTTTTTGTAATCAACTCATTTGGATGAAACACCAATGGAGTGATGTTGGGCTTAAAATTGATAAAATTTTCCATTAGGTGTGATAACACTAGTGCCATCTGCCTTACTGAAAAACCTATTTAATACTCTAAATATAAGCATATCGAAATAAGACACCATTTTATTATAGACCATTTTAAAAGAGGAGATGTGAGTGTAGAATTCATGGACACACTACACCAATGGAGATATATCTTCACTAAATCCTTGAATAAAGACAAATTCATAACTATTAGGAGAGAACTTAGGATGACATTTCCATGATTTAAGTTATTTCTCTCAAACTTACGAATTTATGAAAAATATGTGGATAAATCATGTAATTTAATCAAAATCATAATAAAATGGCCCTAAGTTACATGGATTTGATTATGAAGTTAGCCTGTATGATTGTTGATAAATAACTTATTTGGATTTACTTATCAAAATTAATTATCTATGGTAATTACTTATTTTAGAAAAATTTTAGCCTAAAAAGTTTCCAAAATAAGTAGTTATCATGGATAACTAATTTTGATAAGTAGCTCCAAACATAGGCTAATTTTCTAAAATTAGGTGATAATACATATTCATAATCCATGATTTAAAGTGCTTTTATTTGCTACGTATATATGTGAGCATTGGTAAAAAAAAATTGACTTGTTTACAAACCAACTAAAGGGTTTAGGGACCCAGTTGATTGATTCTACTAAAACCAAGGGTCAACACTGGGAAAGAACGGTCTACTAAAATGTCAAGTAAATCAACTAGTGCCAAGAATAGTTGACTAAAATTTCAAAACAACCAACTAAAATGTTAAACTAGTTAAATAGTATGTTAAGCATATAAATAAGCCCTTGTTCACCCAAACCAACCCGAGACCTTGGTTTTTCAAACCATTTGACTCATTCCCATTTCTGTTACTCTCTCTCACACTTAAATCACTTATTTCTTCACCAAATCTCAAAATCTAGAGCTCTTTAGGATTGATTTCTCGAATCATATCCGCTTTTTGACAAAAATCAATAGCTTATTCGTCGATTTCAAAGCAAATCAAAGCTAAGTCTCAACTAAACCCTAACTTATAGTTTTTATAATATTGTTTAAATTTGAGCCTTATAGATTCAAATAAAGGTTCAATATATGCTCGCTTATCCATCTAGTGATTGATGACAAATTAAAATAACTTTTTTCACCGTTCTTGTGGATTTTTTCCACTTTTATTTCACCCTTATTTTCTTTTCTCTTAATTATGTTTTTTGTCTCTTTGGTGTTATTTTAAGTGTTTAATCTTCATCTCTTGTCTTTTAACATTCTCATTACACATGATAAATTTTTTTTACCTCCACCTATACCTATTATAAGTGACGGGTATTTCTCAGGGTCCTCCCAAAAAGGCCTAGACCTTACCAAATTATCCAGCCTAGACAAACATTTGGATTGAGGATCCCATCGATACATCTCATACTTCCACATATAGGGAGTCCACTACCTCCTAGGTGGAGCATAAGCGTCCATCATAGTCTACTCCAAAGCCATATGCTTCTACTCCATCTATTGATCTACCCATTATTTAATCTTCATCTTGATTATCAAAGATCACTAAGATATATCCTCACTCTCCATTCTTTTTCCATACCATGGATGACTAATAGTGCTGGATCAAATATCTACATGGAAAGAATGTTCTTCCTAGAAAGTGCATTGACATAGATGTTTGCACTAAGCATTTCAAACTTCCCTTCATGTAGTCTCTCTCAGACATCATTTACTTTGTTTTTCACTCTCTACGATCCAATCTACATCGACATGGTTTTTGTTGTACATAAATCTTACCATCCACATTCTTGGCTCTACCATTACTAATCACCTCCTTATGGTCCCTATTTTACTAGACTATGCTAGATTGGCCAAGATTATCTGGATCTATAGTGACATTAGCATTGAGATAACTTACAATGAGTAGATGAAGACTCATATTCCCAACACCATCTTCACAGACATGCAACACTACTGCTATGTGCATAGTGGTAGTGCTGACTCATATTATCTACTGCCCTTTAAATTGGTGTGTCACTATCTATTTTGCTCCATTCTCTTCCCATGATTAGGCTCTAGCACTAATATGACAAGTTATGATTGGTATGGGGTTGATCACATTCTATCTGGGGCACCAATATGATTCAACATCAGTATATTCCACCATATGTCCCATATGTCCAACCATATTTAGGCAACTCTTGGCTACAAATCTATCATTATAAGGATCCTTTGGGACTTTGGTGTCTTATTTGGTGAATTTCCTACCACTTCTCTTTGCCTACATAATGGGCTTGATATCTTAGATATGATGAAACTAATGAGGATGAGCTATGAGATGAGTGAAAATGGTCACACCCTCTTACTTATAGCTAAGATTCATTCTTTACTCTTATATGGTGGTCACATCCCTACTACACTTAGGGAACAACCTCTACCTAGTGATGGATATGACCTTACATCACCTTTTGATGATCCATTAGCTCTAGCTAATCTCACATTCACTACTAGAAGAGTCTCTACCTCTATAGGTGCACCTTATATGTCCACTACGCCTCCCCCAACTAGTTCTTAGGGTTATGTAACCATAGATAGTGTCTACGATTTCCAACTTAGGATGTACATGATGCTTACTGACATTGGGATGCGTCAAGGACTCCTAGTGATCGAGGCATATGTCATTCATCTCCAATTTTAGCTTGACTTTGTGATGCACCATCAAGATGACATGGGGTTAGGATAAGGTACAAAGGTTGGTAGTGAGGCACATCAACCAACTATTAAAACTGATGCTCTAGGTGTTGAGGTTTGATTGATCTAGCCTGAATATGCTCTTATCATCAATGAGTTGCTTGCTAAGGCCACACATATTGGTCACGTTGCATTTGCAATAACTAAATTTGAGGAAAATAGAGAGTTAGGATCTTGATAGCTTGTCTCTGCCATCATTCCTTATGTCTTTATGCGCCACTCCATCTTCCTTCACTCAAGATACCTATAGCTTTGATAAGGACTATGTATAGTCCTTTGCTGCATTAGTGAGTAAGTTACATTTTTCTTTTTTGTTGTAGTTATTTTTGTCTTTGATTCATACTTGTACTTATGTCTTTATGATCGTATGAGTTAGTTGGCAATACCAATTTTAGGTATTAGCCTATATAGGTTTCTTATCTCATGAAATTTATAGTATGTTTTGATTATATATATGAAATATGATGCTTCAAAATTATGCATTCTTTGCTTACCTATGATATTTCTTATATACTCTAACCTATACTAGTAATTTTCTATGAGCATGCATTAGTTTAGGGTGAGGATTCCTTTACTTTTGGATTGTTTTCTCCATTGTATGCAGGATTATGGATGAGTTGACTATATCACATTTTCTTAATGTTAAAAGGGGGAGAGAATTTGAATTTTAGATAGATTTAAGTGGTAAGAAATATGGTCCATTTAGGTGTTCTAAATTCAATCTTATCATTACCCTATCTACATTTATAGTCTTTGTTTGTCATTATCAAAATAGGGGAGAATGTTGACCTCCAAGGTTATTCAATGTATTAAACCTTGTTTTGATGATAAACATAAGGATTTAAATGAGTTAATATGGTTGTTTAAGTGTGTATGAGCTATTATTGATAATTAAAAAAATGAGTCAAAACATACTTACTCAAATTATCTCTGAAGTTTACACTTAAATGAACAATCAAGTTTCAAGGCATAATTGAAGACTATATCAAGATAACCAAGACTCAATAACTCATGGTGAATATTTTATGTCTTAAGCTATCTTGTAAGGTATGATGTGCAAAACACTTTTGATTTTACTCTATTGGAATGTTTTAAAATCCTATTTAAAACTATTTTGGTTTAAACCCATGGCATTAAATGTGTAAAAACTCAAACATATCAATAGGCTTAGTAAACTGATACACTAGTATAGAAACTGATTAACTAGTTTAACTAAATATATCATGAGTTTCACTCCTACAGAAACCCATTTGGTCTATGTTTGAACACATCAACTAGTTGAAAAAAAAACCAATTAACTAGTTTGACTAACTAGTTCATAGGTTTTACTCATGCAGAAGCCCATTATATCTCTATTTAAACACTTCAACTAGTTTTATCAAATAGATTGACTGGTTCATAAATTGATCAACCAAGTTATGGGTAAAGGAGAAGCAAAAAATATTTTTTTTTACCTAGGGAGCCAACATATTAACTAGCTTGAGTAAACCAATTGATTAGTTTGAAGGACACATCGACTAGCTTATAAAACCATTCTACTATTCAAATATATTCATTTAACCTACTATGTACCACACAAATCCAATCGAATGGCTTGTTTAATGGTAACATTTTCATCCCAGGTTTGAATATATTCATTCAACTAGTTTAAATAATTGATAAACTAGTTTAACCAATAGATTGACTAGTTAGCATTAAATGCTAAAAAATCTACTCGTTGATTGAGTAATGGATATATGTTATTTTACTCCAACAACTACTCACTAGTTCATATATATAAATAGAATTTATGAGGTAGCATACAAATAACTTTTGATCTATCATTAATTGAACAAATCAATTATTTACTCCTACTTACAATTAATTGTCAACTACTCATTTTCATATTCATCTCAAATTGAGATATTTAAAAAAAAAACGTTTGTGTTCATTTTATTAAGCTAGAAATTACTCATCGATTGTAACATCTATATCTCTCTAGCTAGATTACACTCATAAATTATTCTTTCACTTTTATATTTGTATCATTTGTTAGATACATTGTAATCAACTATAACTCCCCTCAAAACTTATTTTATTATGGTTGTGTGTTGCCTAGCATTTCAAAGAAAGATTATTAGATTATTAGATTATTAGATTATTAGATCCATAAACCTAGAGAGAATAACTATGTAAACTTATAAATTAGCTCCTAAAAGGTCATTAAAATAGTAGAATCATAAATCAAGAGATGAGTAATCATCAATAAACAACTAGAGATTCAAAATCTAAAAGGTAAATCCTTTTGGTAGTGGATGTAGAGAAATCTAATTCTTAAACCACTATACTTTGTGTGTAAATTTTTTTTTTTCTCATTTCCATTCTAAAAACCCTATTCATTCCCTTATAAGGTTCTTTCCCCATAAGTAAACCCATTTGTGTTGAGTATGTTATTGCAACAAGGGAACATATATCCTATCTTAGGCTATTAGTGGAAGCTAATGTTTACTCTAAGTTGCCTAATAAGATTGCTTGCGTTTTACCTAATGAGGACTTATTTCATCAGATGATACTATATGACTGGAGGCAAAAGTATTGTATGCATTGTGACTCATTAAGTCATGAGAAGGGTTAATGTAGAAAGGTCACACAAGTTTGGGTTCCTAGGGAGAAAATTGACCCCCTTCCATCCATAAACCTATGGGAGTATCCCCTAGGAACCTGAAGTTAAAGTTATAGAAAAGCTAACTTCTCTTTACTAAAATATCATTGGCAGAAAATTGAGAAAGGGAAGACAATTTAGATATATACTTCTGAGACCTCAAATTACTCCTCGAGTAGTTTATTTTTGCTAAGATTCCAATAAGACTTGATGAGGGATGGTGATGTTGATGGAGGTGAAGTGTTAGAGTCTCGTCCATCTTTGACATGGTTATTGACAATTGAAATGTTTGAGGAGTTATAATAGTCCTCAAGCAAAGTGATTTGAATCACTTTGTTAAAAAGTTTATGTTGTATTACGAACAAGGATGAAGGGGCCAAAGTTAGGAAATGCTTTTATAGGTATGAAATTATAATGGAAATATGTTCATAATTATGATTACCATGTTAGTGGTTGAATTTTACTCTTATGGGATGATACACAATATACTATTACTGTTTGAGGGGATTGAATTATGGTATACATGTACATATCTTATAGAATCATGCACAAGAGAAGTTTTTACTTATGGCTTTTTATGCACTGAATTATGGATGGGCGAGGAGGGATCTCTGGTATTGGTTAACTAGTATTCAATCTTAGTGTCAATTACCTAAGTTTTTATTGGTGATTTTTACTATATTTTGTAAGCTCATAAGAATATAGGAGGGTAGTTAGACCTAAAGGACATTATTGATTTTCAACAATGCTTATAGAAATGTGGTTTTGGGGATATTACGTATATTGGTGATTTGTACACTTGGACTAATAAGTAGGCTTCATTGGTTAGAATTTGTTGTAAATTGGATAGGGTGTAGGCGAATGATAGATGGATGGCCAAAGAACCTATATCTTAGGGTAAATGTATCACTTATTAGTTTTTTTAAAGTTTGGGATGAATATTACGGGTGGTCCAAAACCTTTTAGGTTTAACTATTGGATAATGAAACCTAAATTCCTACTTATGCTATTGGAAGTTTGGGACACTCATGTTTTTTATACAAGGGAATTTTAACTTATAAAAACAAAAACTCTCAAAACATAAGCTCAAAACTTTCAATAAACATTAAAGCCATGTTATAAATAGAGAGAGAAAGAGAGAGAGAGAGAGAGAGAGAGAGAGAGAGAGAGAGAGAGAACACTCTCAAAAGGAGTGGGAGTATCTACATAGACAACTAATGTAGACACCTATGGATGCACATTTAATTGATAAATAAAGGGAGGTTGCTAAGACATATAAGCAAATAGCTCAAGAAGAGGAAGTCTATTACCAACAAAAATCACATATAGATTTCATTCAACTTGGTGATATTAATTATCATTATTTGTTTTGCTAATGTAAAGGGCACGATCTCTCTAAATAACATGATTAAACTACTAAATGATCAAGATGAAAATGTGTTTGGTGATAATATGGTCAATCTTATGTTAGGTTTTCATGAAAAACTTTTTGGGATGAATATAAGCTGATTGTAATATATAGAGACACGCTTGTGACGTAGGAAAGCTCTTTCAAAATTTGGCATTGGTAGTCTTTTGATGTCTATCACTGATAGAAAAATTCTTTTTAGTAGTATTCTCTATAGGAGATCTTAAAAGTCCTAGTCTTGATGGCTGCAACCCTTATTATATATGAAGGAAATAGTTAAGGAGTTCTAGGATTGAGGAAGGTTGTTAAAACAACAAAATAACATATATACTAACCTATTCTTGAGGTGCTAAATGTAGGAAGAGCCAAATACTTCAGACATATTTCTTATTGTAATGTGGTCTATAAGATTATCTCAAAAACTTTGACAAATGTAATGTATAATGGGCTTCATGAACTAGTTGATACTTTAGAACTTGCCTTTATTAAAGGTAGACAACTTGGTAATAATGTGTATATTACATATGGACTTTCCAAGAATTGTGGTTGGAAGAATCATAGTGCATGCCTTATGCTCAAGGTTGATATCTAAAAGGTGTATGACTATATTGAATGGTCTATCATCCAACATATATATTCTCCTTTCTTATGATTTTCTTACTCATTTTGTTCAAATGGTGATGGAATGTGTGACTATTGTTTGACTTTCATTGCAAATCAATGAAACCTTGAATATATGTTTCCTAGTCAAAGGGGTTTAAGAAAAGGAGACCCCATTTCTCCCTACCTATTTATTTTAGGTATGAAGTATTTGCATAGAAGTTTAAGTATGCTTTGAGGGAATTCTTTATTCAAATGCCATTCTAGATGTCATTCCTTCAAGATCATAGATATATGTTTTGATGATGATCTACTCATATTTATTAAAGGAGGTATAGGAATTTTTCATCTTATAATGGAGAAGTTAGAGGATTTTGCAAAAACTTAGGCCTTAAAGTTAATCTTAATAAGAGTTGTTCCTACTTTAGAGGGGTGACTAAGCAATATAGACAACATTTGCTATAGAGAATGGGTTATAATGAAGGATTATTTCCTTTCAGGTATTTTAGAGTGCTCCTTACTACTACCACTTTAATTATACATCATTACAAACCACTCCTAGATAGGTTGTTAAGTAATATCAATTGTTGGACTTCCAAGTTGTTAGGTCACATAGGGAGATTATAGTTTATAAATTTTTTTTGACTTGGCATCCATCATTTTTGGGCTTAAAGGTTTTCATTTACCTAATTAAGTAATTCATTTAGTTGAGGCTATATATAGAATATACTTTTAGACAGGGATAAACTTTGGAAATAAGTCCCTTGTTGTATGGAAAACTATTTGTTTGCCTAAATCTATAGGTGGGCTAGGTGTTTGTGATCCATTTTGGTGGAATAGAGCAGTAGCTTGTAAAAATTTGTGGCATATTATGGAACATAAATAAGGGTTGTGGATAAAATGGGTGCATGAAATGTATATCAAGAACTCCCCCATTGAGAGCTATCAAAATAAGCCTCATTTTTCTTAGATTTTTAGGAATATAATGAATCTTATGGGTATATTACTTCCTCATATGTTGAATCAGTCCTATGTAGCTAGAGGGAAGTTTAGCATCGATGTCTTTATGATCTTATTCATTCTAAAGAAGAAATGCAATTTGGACTTCACATGTGTGGCATCATGATGGTGAATCAAGCATAAAATCATCAACTAGTTAATTTGTCATCAAGCAGTCTTGGCTAAGGATAGACTTGCTAACTGGGGAGTAATTGCTTATTCAACTTGGTTGATTTGTGGGGGTAACTAGGAAGATATTACTCATTTGTTGATTCATTGTCCACTGGCACAACAATGTTGGAAGAAAGTCCTCAACTAGTTACATATTTCTTTCTTTCCCCAATCTTGGCAGCACTTCATGCAATGGTTGTGTGTGTACACAAGATGAAGAAGAGGGTGGAAGGGTATCTTGAGAGCTATTGTGGCTTCTTTGCTTTACAATATATGGATCACTTGCAACTTTTATTATTTTTCTAAAGGAAAGTCGTGCATCATAGGATCATTGTTATCCATCTAATCCAAGATATTCACATTAGAATAAATATTATTGGTAGGAGACATTTGTAAACTTTAGTGTTGCAGAAAATTGACGACTATGTATAGTCCAAGTTAGTTCTACTTCACTGCTCATTCTGGTATTAATAAAGCTTATTAATTAAAAAACCTTTATAATTTATTGATTAAAACACTTATAGGAAAATAAAATATTTATTTTATCTGATTGGTATTTGATTCATATTTCTGAATATCTAAATTTTTAAATATTTGATTTAATTAACATAGTAAAATATTCGATCCGATGAACATTGTTATCTGCATCTAAGCACCCCTAATCATCTTAATTGAGTGGTATATTTTTATGTTAGTGTCCATTGAGAAAAGATATAAGTTACTAGCACATCTTTTATCCAACTAAGATGAAACAAAAATTAAATAGAATGTTAATAAATACATCTATGAGAGATATCAACAGCTTGTAGCTCAAATGATGCACTAGGGACACAAATGAATAACAGAAGTCCAATGGGAGGCAATGTCGGTCCTCACTCCTCACTTTCTGAAGGTCCTAAGTAAAAAATAAATATTGTAACCATAACTTTATACATACGTATACATATTAACGAGAACCAATGGAAAAAGTATGAAGTAAAATGCAATCGGGATTCGTGAATGAGACAAAAGCCGAAATTAGTGAAAAAAATAATAAAGTAGCGTCGCTTTAACTCACGTCAACTAGTGCAGGTGCAGCTTAACGTACCGCCATCTATCAATAAACCGAGACAACACAATTTCTTGTTTTCTATCTTTTTCTTATCTTTTTTTGTTTGTTTGTTTATGTAGTCCATTTACTATAAACTTTTGCCCCCCTTTTACTTTTGGGTCCTCGTATATCTAAAAAAGATAACATATTTATTTTGTTATTGCTGTTAATTCTGTCCTGAGCCAATTCAATAGAGATAAAATATATTACGTGTCTTAAAATTATACAAAATACGTAGTTATCATCACAAATACCTACAAAAAAGTATGCGTAAATCTTCTTTTATCATTGTCTGTGCCGATGCTAATTGATGACAGAATACGAGCTTATTATTTGCACTTGGAAAATCCCTTTATCTCTCTTCATCTCAAAATATTTGTATGAATTAAAAATTCACCCATAATAATAATGAATTTTAAAAAAGATAGGATAAATAATATTCCACTTAGATACCATAGTATTAGCCATAATTCTATTTATATAACAAGTATTTTAAACAATAAGATTTATATAATATATGTTTTACTTTTTTATTTTATTTAAACATCATCTTATTAATATTTTTATTTCTATAGGATTAAAATAATAAATTTTCTAATATCGAATAATTTTATATATGAATTAAAATTCTGAATATTTGACTATTATTTTTTCCATTTTTTAAAAAAATCTAGGCTTTCTTTTTTGAATTTTTCAACATTTTCATGTTGTTTCTTTTAACAAATTTCTATAAAACTCAAATTAAATAAATAAAAATAATATTTTACAATTCATATTTTAAAAAGTATATTCGATATTAAAAAATTTATCATTTGGTTCATATAAAACTAAAAAAAAATTATAAAGATAGTATTAAAGTGAAATAAAAAATAAAATAAAATATGTAGTACCTAAATGAAATTATTTAGAATACATGAAATCTATGTAGAATTAGGCTAATTGTTATAGTAAATGAGTGAAATTTATCCAAAAAGATAAGCCACCAATTCTACCCTTATCTTAATTACTACATGGATACTCAACAAACATTAGAAAATTTAACAACTTAATACTCTTTTTTAATTTAATAAGGTAGGGGATGCATACAAAAATACAAAATTGGGTCATGGTAGATTAATGGTGGTTTATGCCAATTCCACCGAAATGAAAACCAAGGATGAAGTTTAGGAAAAGCAAAGATAATAGGATCCTTTGGCACCTTCTAAAATTACAAGCATACAATCAACATCCAAGGTTTTCAACACTTGACATAAAGAGGGTAATTTTTTAAATGATAAAACATAATCTTTCACTTGAGTAAGAGAGTGGTATGTCCTTCTTTCATTACATGAGCTTGACATTTAAAGAACATGCATAAGACAATTTTTAGTTTATAACCTAACTAACCTAGTTACAATCAACTTAATTAGTTATATAAGAGAAGAAAACTAGCTATATCTTGATTTATATCCAAAAGAAAATAAGCCCTATAATGATCCTATGGCTTACTTGCATGAAAACATGGATTATAGGGGCTATAGGGGGCCTTCCTAATGGTCTTACATCTAATTTGGGGGTGACTTACAAGAATTAGGCTATTCTAAAAGTTAAAACATAATTAAAAATAAAATACAAAAGTAACCTTTTCTCAATAGGTCTAAAAATTATGATAACCTTTTCTATTAAAGGCTTATAGTATAATCATGACCTAATTAGAGCATGTTTTTCTTCAATAATCAATTTCTATAAGCACTTGTTGTCCTCTTTTCCTTTTTATCTTGAATTTTTATGCAAAAAATCATGCCCAAACTTAGGAAAAATTTGTTGCCAACACTCCTATGGTCTGTTAGGACATTTTGCGATTACTTTACACCTGATTTAATTGTCATAAATCACTATCACACTCTTCCACATTTGCCACTCATTTGAAAAAATTATATCCCCAACAAACCCCAAAGGTGAATAAAATTGCTAAAAGGTGTTGATATTGGTATATTAGTTCCTCACCTCCCTCAAAATCATATGGTTTATAATTTTTGAGCCATTTAATTGAGCCACTTAAGTTACAAGGTGGTGGTTGGACTTTAGCTTTCATGGCTTGAATAAAAATTGGTCTTAAAAGGACTTAAACTCATGCACAAAATAGGTCACAAAGTGGTTGTTGTTTGTGTTATTAAAACGAGGCAAGATATGGTTCCAAAATAATGTCAAATTTCCTTCCTAAACTTTGCAAAGTATGAGAACAAGACCACCATAATTTTTATGAATGAAATTTTAAATAAAGATCGATGCTCCCACCCGATTAGTAGTTTGGATAAAAAAAAAAAGCAATCATTTTGAAAATGGCTTGAAAAATGCATTAAGATAAGTGATAAAAGGCAAAAGTATCACATTATTAGTAAGGGTAAAAAGAAAAAACACAGTAATTTATTATTTAAATATATAAAATATACATATATATATTGAGACATCCCAAGAGTAGCAGTCAAACATAATGAGATGGAGATACGAAGCGCGTGTCAAAGAATAATATGTTCATCAAAAGGAGTTAGTGCTAGAGGCACAATGTAAATGATTTTGTTTGGATCTACTTATTAAAAGTAGTTATCTAACATAATTACTTATTTTAAAATTTTTTAAGCTATTTTTTTTATAAAATAAGTGATTATCTTAGATAACTACTTTTGATAAGTAGCTCCAAACAAGTACTAAGATTCTCTTTCCGCTAAGGAGATGGCCATTTTTTTTTTAAAAAAGAAAGAAAAAAAGAAAAAAGTAATGCACTAATGTATGCCATTATTAATTAATCTTTAGGTACTTAATTACTTTACTAGATTTTATATTTTAATTTTCTGTTAAAATAACTATCATCAACTTACGTCCTTCACTTTTGAAATTGACAATAGCACCATTATATTAATTTGTCAATTAATTATCCGCTAAAGTTCATGTGATCTATTATTTTACTCATTTTATTTCATAAAAAAAATTATTTTATTAATTTACATATTATTTTAGGAGATAATAAATATATTCATAAAATTATAATTACACTCTTAATTAAAAAATAATATAACAACTAATGCATAAAAAAGATATTTTTTAGATTACGCATATTAAAGGCACAAATATTTTATGAATTATAAATATTTTCAAATTATAATATATTCCAATATAAAAATATAATTATTATATTTGTAGTAAAAAATATATTTGTAACACTATATATATATATTATATAGTAATGGTCAATCTTTGTATTCAAAATAGAAGACATCAATCATTTTGATATGTAACAAATAATAAAATATACAATCTGATTAACCTATTTCACATCAACTTTACCCAACATATTTATTTATTTATATATATACTTCATTTGAATATAGTTTTTGTTAAAACAAAACTATAATATTTTTTTTTTGTATTAGTGCTGGAAACTTTTCACTACTATTAAAATTTTAATTTGTAAGAATATATATTAGTTTTGAAATAGTACTAATTTTATGTATTTTGAATATCATAATTATCATTATAATAATTATATGGAAAATTTAATTATAATTATTTTTTTAGAAATATATATTAATTTCAAAATATTGAATACATTTTTATTTTCATTATTATTATTTAATGGATGGATATCATTGTATTTCTTTTAATTCGTATTATTATTGCAAAAATGTAATCATGATCTTAGCAAAAATGTAATCATGATCTTAAGATGTGTTTTAGGTAGTTGTTTTCATAAAACTACAAAGCTTTTTTGTAGTCAAAGTACAATGAAACACAAGACTTATATTATTTTTTCAGCAAAAGCATTACTAGATATACTCGATCAAATCTATTAGCAATCGATAATAGTATTCTCTGCCTTGAACAATGATCATGTTTTGAATCTACTAGACGAGTTAGACAATATGTTCACAAAATTTTAGTTCATCTACATCGCTTTAATCAAATTGGGACATATCGGCCGCAAGTAGGTATCAATATTTTTAATAAATTTAGTGGCATTAGTAGAAGTTGTAATTATAAATTATATGCACACCAATATTAATATTAATAATTATAACAACAACAATAGAAATAAAAATACCAATATTAATAATTAATGATTTTAGTAGTAGCCAAACATTAATAATAATTGTAATTGATAATATATTTATTATTATTTTTTTTACAGATAATTAAAATTTGATGGTTGGAAGAAGAGGGGAGGAAGATAAAGGTAGTATAAAAACAAATAAAGATAGAAAAAGATTGTGAGACTTGAAAATAAGGCAACACGGAGCATTATTTATAGAAAGGAAATAAATATTTTTACCAAAAAAAAATCCCGTAAACCCCTCTCTTGGCTGAAAATGAGGTAAAACTTAGATGTTTATAAATTTTATAATGTTATTAGAAAATGTAATATATATATATATATATATATATATATATATATATATATATATATATATATATATATATATGTGTGTGTGTGTGTGTGTGTTGAAGAATGTAGATTGAAAAGTTCATCCTATCATGATTTATGAATGTCATTTGTGTTATACTAGTTTTTTATTTTTTTGGACATTATCTACTATGTTTAAACAATATTGTTGTTGGCATATTTTACTATATTTTTCTATTATGCTACAGAGACATTATCAACTTTAGCTAATAAGTTGATGAATTATTGGATTTTTTCTATTTTTTTATATACATTTTAATATCAAAAAATAATTCTGTAGGTAAATTCTATATATTATGACAGGTAAACGGGTACAAAAACGGATAAACGGGTAATGGTAACGGATAAACATGTAATTTTAATCCGTCGGATAACGGGTATCCACCGGATACAGATATGAGTAAAGTAACGGATCTCCATGCAGATACGGATATGAATATAGTTATCAAATTTTTTATCGGATTCGGGTACAGATAAGGGGTACCCGATCTATACCCGCTCCGTTACCATCCCTATCTCCTGCCGCCCCCTCCCTTAGTTTTTTTCTTGGGAAAATTTCTTTATAGTCTATTTAGGTGAAACTAATTGGATAAAAATCAAAATGGTTTCAAAGTATTTAGTTACAAGTATAAAATATTATGTACATATAATTATACTAATATGTACGCCTAATTATACATAAATGTACAGGTAATATTCTCTATATGTATATGTATATTGGGATACTAAAAAAAGTGGACTAAACACTAAATAGATTGACCAACTTTAATTATTTTAGTCCAAATAAACCACCAACTATTTTTTCCTTTTTTTTTCCTTGTTTGTTTTCATGCTCCCCACTAGAGTTGTAAACGAGCCGAGTCGAGCCGAATACTCCTAGGCTTGGGTTCGCCTCGTTTAACTAAACGAGGGTAAAATGATGTTTGAGCTCGGCTCGTTTAACTAAACGAATGAGCCGAACAGAGCCGAGCTCACGAGCCAAAGCCAAAAAATGAACCGAGCCTCACTTTTAGGCTCGTTTAACTAAACAAACGAGCCAAGTCGAATACTGAACTAGCTCAGCTCATTTACAGCCCTACTCCCCACCCCTCCCCTTATCTTTTTTTTGGCCTGACATGCGGCCACTATATTTGACTTGTTCTTTTTCCTCTTTCTCAAATTTTCCCTTCTCTCTTTCGTAGACAGCTGTCTCTACTTTTTGAGAAGATGCACCTTCAAGGAAAAATCAGCTGTCATTTTGCTCTCTATGCCACCGAGGATGTAGAATAATATAATAGGCAAACATTTTTTTTTTGGCCTTTCATCCTCCCCTTAGCTTAGATATCTAGAGACAACGGAAACTGTTATCAAAGTTTTGAATATCTTATCTAATTTAATTAGTATTGAAAATAGGTTGAGGAGTAAGTTTTAGTTGTTAGTTTAATCATTTTATGGCTTCCAATGAAGTTTAAAAATATTGGTCATAAATTTAATACCTCACTTTTTTTAAATCCTTATTATCTTACCTGATTAAGCTTATTAATTATTCTATGAAATAATTCTGATTATTTAAGTTGTCCTTTATTTCTTGAGTTGAATTGTAGAAAACCCAATTCAAGCGATTAAACACTTTTTTCCTATTTTAATTCTTTCGAGCTTTGAATCTTTTTTAACACCAAATAATTTTATATATTTGGATTTCTAAAATTATTCAATGTATTTTCATAATCTTTCATAACTTTTGCAATTTATTGAATATTTTTTCAATTAAATATTCATTTATTGGACTTTTCACCCTTTCAATTACTAAAAAATCTTGATGGCTAGCCATGTAACCAACCTGTGGCATTCATTGAACAGAAAATTCTTTTCCTTTATCCCCATGAGTATATTTTCCCCTTTTCCTTATGAATCAACCACAATATAGACCATAATCTAATCATCTTACACACTCTTACATTTCTCACTTATCCATCTTATACCATGTCCATCAATCTTTGGTCTAATGTGTAGTAAGCCAACACCCACTAGCCCATATGATTTGCACACAAAAAATGGAAAGGGGGCAAGGAGTGAGGATTTCATTGCCTTTTTGTCTCCAAACACAATATAATTCATATACCTTTCATATCTCACATTTTAACTAACCTTTTAGTCTCCAAACACAATATAATTCATATACCTTTCATATATATCTCGCATTTTAACTAAGTGTTCTCCTCTAGTTTTGCCTCTTACTTTATATATTTTGTGCTCAGCTAGACTTGCTACTGTATGGTAGTTGTAATACCCCATTTTTAAAAATCTTATTTATAAATTAATAATCATATGTTTAATTATAATTATTATAATTAGAGGGTTTAATTTTAAAAATGTTATTATTTTTCGTATTATTTCGACGGTTTAAGTATAAATTTAATTAGATTAAAATTTTGATAGGAATTAGGTTATTTAAATTAATCCTAGTTTTTACCTGTAAATCTTATTTTAAATTATTTATTAATAATCTTTTAATCCGTAATCCAAAAATAATTTCCTAAGAATTATTTTCGATTATTTTACTCTTTCCGATTATTTTTAAAACTTATCCTAATTCAAATAAATTCTTCCGAATTATTTTTCTACCAAATTAAACCTAAAATTAAATAAATAAATTCCTATTTTATTAATTTATCCCCTACTCTACCCTCTGACGTATCCCAAATATCACTCTCAAATATTTTTCTATACTGCACGCTACCATCACCTCTGCATTTCATATACACGCTACCACGGTCTGCACATTTATACATATATACACACGCACACGGCACAACACCTCACAACACTCCTCTCCCTATTTCGTTTGGTTTTCCAACCAAACAAGCCCCCTATCATTATACATACACACACGCACCATGCACCGCACGCATACACTGCACTCCCCAACTACTAGCAGGAGCCCTCCACTCACCTCACCCCCTCTCTGCATGCTCACACATAACCCTTCCCTCTTCTCCTGTGCCTTTCGATCACCGCACCCCTGCCAACAGCCGTAGCAGCCACCAACCTCCAGCCTTCACCATCACCAACGTCCCAACCCCTTCCCTCTCTCTCTATTTTGTTCAAATTTTTCCCAGCCTGGCACCACCATTTCGTGCAACCCTAACCCTCTGCGCCGCCCAAAACCCAGCCCCTTTGATCTCTAGAGCATCCTCCCAGCACCCGTCGCCATCACCCTTGACCCGGCAGCCTCGAAGCTCCATCCTCGAGCCAAACCTCGACCATCCTCCTGTCCCTTGCCCTGCCCCGTTCGACCTTGCACCTAGCAGCTTCCCCTACTATAGTTGTAACTCCAGCAGCCACCACCGACAGCGCAGCTCACCAACCCATCCAGTCCCTCGCAGCACCCAACTCCCTCTCTCCTCTCGGCTCCCTTTGGTTCGATCTCCCCACACCATCGCCACTAATAGCACAGTCATCACCACCAGCCAACCCAGTAGCCACGAGCCAAATTCCACCCACCGACCAGCCCAGCAGCCACCGAGCAACCTATCGCAGTCACCCAGCCCAACCATCACCACCAGCTCACCCGGCCAACCGCCCTCAGCCAGCCCCAAGCCTAACCCCCTTCCTTTGCCGCATGACTCACATTGCATGCCGCGTGAGTTGTGTGTACTTTTAAAAACATATTGGTACCCATTTTAAGTGTAAAGGTATTTTGGTAATCTTTGAAAAATAAATACTTTCATACTATAATTAATATTTTACTTGAAAGATATTAATTCGGTAATTTTAGTATTATTTTTAGGTACAAAAGGTTGATTAGCGGGATCCGATAACTTTAGTAGGATACCGCTACTTTTGCATTTTTACTGGAATTCAGGTAACCGTTATACCCTACTAAAATTATAAATATTGCGTGATAGCACATTAGGGTTTTCGGTGTATGAAATATGTTAAATATGATTTGTTATGTTATAATTATGTGTTAATTATTATTATCATAAAAATGAATAAAAAGAACATATTATTTGATGTAAATTATGTCAAGTAAGAAAGTATAATTAAAATTATTCTAATGATGGAAAAATAATTTGTATGATAATAATGTAAAAAATAATAGGTTGATCATGCTTAGATATAATTATGGAATAATTATTATGAATGTGTGCCCTAGGGTAGTTTAGTCATTTTTATGTATTATGATATTTATCTTGAAAATCATGTCTAATATGTATTAGTTGTTGTTGAGTATGTGAGTATGTGTTTTGGATGGATTAAAGGTGTGGAAAAGGATTTTATGTGCAAAATTATGTATAAGGGCAAAATGGTCATTTGACATATCTGATAATTTAAATTGTGTAATGAATAATTTAATTATGGTGTTTTAGCCTTCTCATGGCATATGAATAAATAAAATGGAATTAGTATTTAAATAGATGATAATATGGGAATTTTTAGTCTCAGGGGTATTTTGGTCTTTTTTGACCTAAAGTGTCCAGATGTGAATAATTGAGCCTAGGAGGCCTCAATATATATTAATGTTGGCTTTGATATTGACCTTGAATGTGGTTGCCTCGGATGATTAGAAATAAACAAAAACAGTTAAGTATGGAAACTAGAGTATTATATGCGATTTCGTGGTCACTTTAATAAAATACTAACACTTAAAGTGAAAGACCTCGAGATCGGAAATGGTGGCTCCTAGGGTTCGCTACCCTAAGGACGTGGTTTAGCCCACGGTTGATATTGGATTTTTGCTGGTGTGCTTTAGTGCCCCAGTCAGGCCCTACATCTTACTCTATTCTATTCTGCGGACTAATAGGGGGTATGCATACTTATGGATTAGGTATCCTTGTCGGTAGGGTACTGTGTTACCTTCGTGTACCAGTGCAACCAGGGTACCTTTGCATCCTTGGGTTGATAGTCGGTAGGATACTGTGTTGCCTTGTTACACCGATATAACTGGAGTACCTTTGTGTCTCCAGGTTGATTGATCTCCCCTCGAGAAAGTGAATAAAAATGAAAATGATATGATTTGATGGAAATAATGATTATCAGATTATTGGATTGTTTGGTAGCAGCTTTGTGCCTACTAGTGGTTTCGGTAGCAGCCTTCATGCCTACCTGAGGTTTCGGTAGCAGCCTTTCTGCCTACCTAAGGTTTTCTGTGGTTTCGGTAGCAACCTTCGTGCCTACTTGAACTTTTGGTAGCAGCCCTTGTGCCTACCTGTGGTTTCGCTAGTAGCCTTTGTGCCTACCTGAGGTTTTTTGTGGTTTCAGTAGTAGCCTTCGTGCCTACCTATGGATTTGGTAGTAGCCTCCTTGCCTACCTATGTTGATGTTATATCTGTGAGTATACCTGTGATGTTATGGATTTTATTTTGTTGTATCGTGAGCATACCTGTGATGTTATGAATTTTATTATGCTATACCTATAAGTATGTCTGGGATGATATGGATCTTAGTAAATTATACCTATGAACATACCTGTGATATATGTGATTGGTTGGGATTTATGCTGAGACATGAATTATGTTAAAGTTAGGTTTTAATTATTACATCAGAGAGTATCTCTGGGATGTTCAATAATAAGTTCGGCTGCTTTAGATGAATGAATATGAGTAGTACTGTGGTGTATATTGTTGTATTTGAAATGTATAAAAAAATTAATCTAGGTTAGAAATATTATGTTATGCCTAAATATTTTTTATGTCCTTAAAGTGAACAATTGATAACCTTGGGGCAATTAGTCTTTCTACATATATTTTTCCATTTGATAGCAAAATGGTCCTTCCAACCCTAATTATCTTTGTTAATTAGGCTCCCAATACATGTGGAAAAATTCTAATATTTATTTCCAATCCATTCTTAACAAATTCAAACTTTTTGTAGTTCACTTCATTCTTTTGCATAAAATGTGTTTTACACGATTTTGTTTTCTTTCTTTTGCGTATGTTGAATCCTTTTAATTTCATAAATAGATCCTAAAATATATTTTTAGCTCTTCCATTCATTCATAATTCCTTATTTCCTTTCGTATCATTAAATCATGAAATACTTTTTTTACATAATTCAATGATTTTAGTCATTTTTATAATTTTTAATCCATTGAATATCAAACCAATTCCAAGACCATATATATATATATATATATACATGGTTTTCTAAAATAAGTCTGCATCCATTTGTATCCCCTTCATTAATTGTTTCATGTGTTTATGAGTCTTATCTGTTTTCACTTATTTTCCATTTGTTAAGATTCCAAATAACTCCAATATCTAATAAATTTATACATTTGGGTTCCTATAATTATTCCACACCTCCCCAAAAATGTTCATGAATTTTTGTATTCCTTTGTTATTTTTTTTTTACAAAATTCCCCATTATTAGATTTTTTTTACAATTTAATTACTCAAAATTAAATGTACTCAACCCTATAACTATTAGTTTTCATCCAACTGGGCATTATAACTAGATAAAATCAAGTTTTATTGATTCACCTTTTTCATTTAACTAGAAGCCTAAGTAAAAGTACTTTAGCTATGCTTTTTATTATAAAATTCTTATACCTATTAACCTCTCTTAGACTCCTAATTCTAGAATTTAAGTGGTTGTGAAAGTTAAAAAAAGGCACTACCCATATTCTATTCCATCATTAATGTAAATCCTTATACCTATAATGTCAATCATTCCATGTTTCGTTTGAAAAACAAAAGCACATGCAATCCTTATTTTACTCTCATTTTTCCTTTAGTTATGCAACTAATCATTCCAAACTCTTGAAGCACTTCATTGCACCTAGTTCCTCATATTTTTCCTTTTTTTTCTATTTCCTAATTTTAAATCCTTACATTGCAACCTCCATTTTCCAATAACTTTCCACTTTGTTTTTTTGGCTTTCCACCCTCATTTTCCCTTCTACTATTGGCTTGTGGCCAACTTTACACTACTAGGGTTGATTCTTCATCGACATTGAGCAGCCACCACCATTTTTTTCTAGCTATTTTCTTCTTGATTATTGTTTGGTGTTGTTCCTTACAACACATAGTTCATCTAGTCACCCTTTTTACCCAAAAAAATGTGCCTCTTCCGTCTACTTTTCCCCTCATTGAGCATCACACTTGTGATGATGTTGCTGATGTTTGTTGTTGTAGTAGTGGTTTCATATACTCCCTTCCATCATTTACTCATTCATTCTTTCTATTAACCCTCTAACACCTTGATCTCTCATTCCTTGATGGATGTTGATGGTTTTCAAACCTCTATATCTAAGAGTAATCTCTTTCCCTTCACTTATTTCCATTTCATTTCCATATTTATATTTTATGATAATCTTAGCTCTTTAACCTTATTTTTGTGAAGGTGACCAAGTATCTTAGAGGAGAATTATCTAGGATCTTGATTTTTAGCATTGCTTGAAGCATAGAATTCGGTAACATAACTAAACTTTAGAAAGTATAATTTTGTGCTAAAAGTTTTAATATGCTACTTTATGTATTGTTAGATTTATAATTATTATAAACATGAAATAATATCTTGGAAAATCTTATATGTCATATGTATACTGCTATCATATGTGTATAAGTATAAAAATTGGTTGAGAAAATGATTTTCATGATTTTAACATGTTTGTATGTTTGCTGAAACTTAGATGAATATGTTGTTGGTAGTCGGTGAATATTATATTGATTAATAATAAAAATACATTAGAATCATGATGAATATGACTCAACTTGAGTGATTTGGCTCTTAGCATTGTATTTTATTTAGGTTTTGGTTGTTTAAGTTTTAGTTAATCAATGTGAATATTAGGGTAATGAAGCATAGGCATGAATTTGTGTTCATTTATAGTTGAAATGAATTTTAGGGCTTCGCTATTTGTATTTGGCTGGGGGTATTTGGGTAGTGCAAGCTGCTTTTGTGAGTTTTGATTAAACCATTTTATTCACTAGGTCTTTTAAATAAAAATTGATTTATAATTTGGTAGGGTTTGAAGTTTTATAAAATTGATTATAAATTTTAAAAATTTAAAGATGATTTTATATGAACAATGAAATTTTGATCATTAAGCTTTAATTCTAAAAATTTGGGATTAAAATGAGTATTACGATAAGAAAATAAGTTAAGATGGATGAGTGTGATAATTAGGTGGTGCTAGATGAGTGGATTTAGGGATCTTATTTTAAAATGGTCACTTTAGATTATAAAAGGCATTTTAGATACAGTGAGAACTCTAGTACTTTGGGCTTAGTACCCTTGTTGAATGTTTTAATTAAAGAAAATAATTGGTTAAGCATGGGCCTTTAAGCATGATATATACCTCTTCTAATCTTATAATGAATTTAGTAGTAATCTTACGGGTTTTTAGTCATTTTATACGTTGTTGGTATATTAAAATTATTTTGGCCCTATATGCCAATATTAGGAAGATATTAGGTGTCAATGTGTTTACTGAATTGAATTCTCTTTATGAGCTTGCATGTAGTGCCACTTAGTTACATAAAGAGCAAGTCTTCTATCTGGGTAAGAGGAATCTACAAGGTCAGAGCAGTGGTTGCAAGGTATAACCACTATCTAGTAGTTAAAGTCACCATGAAAAAGGTACATAATTTAAGACCGAACATTAATTTTGCACGCACTATAGAGTAGATCATCTAAGTAGGGATTATCCGTGTAGATATTTTTGGTGTAATTCTTATGGTAAGATAGGGTATTGTCCTTTTAAGTTTTGGTGAAATATAGAAGATGGTATGATGAGGAGCCAAACTCACATTAGAGATACAATTGCCTTACTATGATAGTCCAATGCATCATAATATCATCTTGGATAGGGTTCCCAATGAGTTGAAAGTGGCCCCACTAATAAGTCAAATTAATGTGACGAATCAAGTTGAGATATCGACTTAGTAAATGGTACTTCAATCACTTTTTATTCTCTATGTTTTTGCATCACTCATTTTAGTATTTTGATTACATTTACAGTAGTTCCACCCTGTAGATCTAGCCTTACTTTTTAGCTGTTCAGGTTCTCTTTTAAGGAGGGTAGTACCTCAATTAGTTATCATTTTTCCTTATTTGCGCCATTTATTTATTTAGCATAGTTGATTTCCCATTTCTCTCCTTACTACTTTCCTTTTTCTCCACCTTCAAATCTAGTTAATGGTTACTTATTTAGCTTTTGACATGGTTAATCACTCTTACTTTTTTCTTTGATCCTAATCCACTAGTTTAACCTATTTCAATCTCATTTGTGTAAAGCCTTTTTCCTTTTCAACTTGTTCTCTCATTGAATTCTCTTTGTGGTTTTTTAAATGCATTGAATTCTATTTTTCTATAACTCTTTGCTCTCACTAACTTCTCTTTGTTGATTCCTTGATCATTGGATGAGTCTTGTGCTATATCTTATTCCAGCAAATTTTCTTGCTCCAACCTTTATTTTATTGAATTTCCTTTCCTAAATCCTTTTTTTTCGGTAACTTCTTTCCTCTAACCCTTGAATTCCCTTATTTTGATATTCATTTAGGTTAGACTCTCCCTTCTTTAGAGTTTGAATCCCAACTTCTCATTTTCTTAACCTAGCTTCTGGTAACTTTTCTACTTCATAAACTTACCTTTCTTGATCCTTCATCTCATTGACTTCTCCCTTTCTTCCAAACCTTCCATTTCATCAAATTCTCTCTGCTCCTTAAACCTGTTGACTTCACTTTCGATTAAACCTTGCTTCATTATATCTCCTTCATAATCAAACCATTTTTTCCTTTTAACTTCAGGGACAAAGTCTCTTTTAAAGGGGCGGTAATGTAATACCCTATTCTTTCAAGCCTAATCACCTCACATGACTAGGCTCATAATACCTTTATAAAAATTCTATTATCAATTTCATTCCACTCATAGCAAATTCCAACTTTCCATTGTTCACTTCATTCTTTTATGACAAATGTATTTTGTAGAATGTTTCCAGTCTTTTTGTTTTTTCCTCATATTAACTTATTCTTGTTGGGTGTTTTTCCTTGCAACATCTATTTCATGTAGGCACCCATTTTCCCTTAAAGAACACGCATCTTCCCTCTTATTTTTTGTTTTGCCGAGTAACACACTTATGTTATTGTTGTTGATGCATGTTGTTGAAGAGTGGTTTCATGTCCTCTCTTCTATCTTTTATGCTTGTTTTACTTTCCACTAACCTTCCAAGACCTTAATCTCTTATTCCTTGGTGGTTATTGGTGGATTTATTGTGGATTTAGTAGTGGTTTTCAATCATCCATATTCAAGAGTAATCTCTTATACTTCACTTCTTTCCCTTTTATTCCATATGTGTGTGTATGTGTGTATATTGGTAATATTAACTCTTTAACCTTTGTGATAAGTGTTATAATATGTTATTTTATGTATGATTAGCTTTATTTTGATTATATGCATGAATTAATATCTAAAAAATAATCTTATATAGCATATGTATGTTGCTATCATATGTTTATAATCATGAAAATTAGATGAAAGAATGACTTGCATGCATGATTTCAACATGTTTTTATGCCTGTTGAAACTTAGATGAACTTGTTGTTGATAGTTGATGAATATGTAGTATATTCATGATGAATATTCCTCAACATGAGTGATTTGGCTCTCACCCTAGTTATGTTATGTAGGGTTTGATTGTTTAAATTTTAATTAAGCATGTTATTATATAAATATTAGGGTAGTGAAACCTAGGTGTGAATTTGGCGTCACTTAGAGTTGAAATGAATTTTAAGGATTTGGATTTTGCATTTAACAAGGGGTATTTTGGGTATTACATTTTTTTTGTGAGTTTTGAGTGTGCCACTATGTTCATTGAGTATTCTAGATAAGTTTTGATATATAATTTGGTAGGGTTTGGAGATTGATGAAATTAATGATGAATTTTTGAAGGTTTATGTTGATTTTACATTAATAAAGGCATTTTTATCATTAAGCATTATTTCTAAAATTTTGGGATTAAAATGAGTATTATGATAAGAGAGTGAGTTAATATGGATGGGTTTTATAATTAGGTGGTGCTAGATGAGTGATTTAAGGATTTTAATTTAAAACGTTCATTTTAGCTTATAATGGGTTGTTTTGATACAGTGGGATGTCTAATACTTTGGGGCTTAGTAATTAGTATCCTTGCTCAATGTTTCATTATAAGAAAAAATGTGGGCCTTTGAGCATGTCATATACCTCTTCTAACCTTAAAATGAAATTAGTAGTAGTCTTAAGGGCTTTTTAGTTAAGTTATGTGTTGTTGGCTTATTTAACTTATGGCAACCTTATATGTAAACTCTAGAATGATTGTGAACCTTTGGTTGACTTGTGGTTAAATTTTGACTTTTATTAACTGCTAACTTTGGCATTGACCATTGGCCTTCATCTATGAATAATTAGAATTAATGGATTTTGAGATCTAAATTAAAATGGGCATTAGTGATATGGGACATGGAATTTTTACCACTTATATGGATTTTGGCTTTATTATCACTTGGACCATTGAGCATTTGTTCTCTAATTCATTTGGGCCTTGATTCTAATGTGGATCAAGTGTATAGATAATATTTGAATTTAATAAAGGAACTAAACTGTGTGTGATTGAAGTAGCTAAGTGTTATTATTTGGGCCTTGATTCTTGTGTGGCTAAATTCTTCAAGAAAATTTTACTCACTTAAAGCAGGAGGTCTTAAGTTGGGAGTAATAATGCTTGTGGTAGCTACTCAATTATTAGTTTGGTATTCACTTGTTCCCATTCTAATGTTTTTCTCTTTTGTGATATGGGGTACTTTATGAGCTCTAGAGAGGCATTATTTTATTCTATAGGTGTCTCAATATATGCAACACCCTGAAATTTACTAACCCTAATATTTGAGTGTTTAACCTCTTGGTGCTCCCTTAACCCTCAAATATTGATTAATTATCACATTCAACCCCTAAAACTTTATTTTTCTTATTTTTCCTTCAAAACCCTAATCGTGATTTCATTTTATCTGCATTTAACAGGTTAACATTCTAGGCCATCCATCCAAGGGGTCCAAAAGTCGATCAGGCCACTAATTTTGGTTGATTAAAGTTTCACCATTAACACCATTCTTTATTTTCTTATTTTATTTTGACTCCAAATCCATTCTTATGCCTAATATTTGTATAGATTTGGGCTCCTAGATTAATTCCATACATTCCCCTAAATTTCATAATTTTTGGAAACTATTTGATTATTTTGTTAATTTCTACCTATTTTTTAGATTTACTTTACCTAAATTAATTTTAATTATTGTTAACCTTTGATGGTCATAGATGACCATGAAATACCCCTCCTTTACTTCCCCAATTAAACTTAACTTTGTCCTTATCCACTCAATAATTTTTATGCATAATCCAATCAACTTACACACCTCAGCTATTCTCTTACTATCTTACATCACCATTCCCTCTTCCTTCATACTCCACCTATTCTTTGGGTTGCAAGAAAACCCAAATCTGACTGTCCCTCCCCCTTTCTCCTATTTTCAACTAGCATAGGGGCCTCATGCACTCTTGGTTTTCATTTTACTCTTAGCCAATCTCTAAAATTCAACTTTTGTTCTCTCATCTCCTCTTGTTCTTGGGTTGCATATGTTATTGGTTGCTACCCTTGTGTCGATCCCTCCCCTTTCTCATCTACCATTTCTTTTCCACTCTATTGTTTCTAAAATCGTAAGTCTTATTCCATTAGTTTTTATTTTAAACAAAAGTGGATTAAGATTTTAAGATTGTGAAGTTGTTCATCTTGTTCCTCAAGTCTTCATTTTCGAGCCTAAAGGTTTCTTTTCTTCCCTTTATTTATATATATATTTTTATTTTAACTCTTACTCTAATTATTGTAGCTAATTTGGTTCTTATTTTATTTAGGAGATCTTAAGGTGATGATTTGGAGTATTTTGATAAGAGGCTGTATAGGCTTTGCTAAGGATGTATATCTCTAGTGTAGGGTATTTTGTTGATATTTGTCTTTTTTTTAATGCAAATTCAGGTTTACATGCTTAAAATCATGTGTAGAGATATTTTATCTTCTATTTATATGCAATAATGTGAAATCATAATTTTATGTGTTTTTATGAATTTATATGATATTTCTACATTTTAGGCCATGCTAGGCTTTGCTTAACTTTCTCAAGCATTTTGGTGCAATTTGTCATTTCAATAAGTATGTGTTTAGTAGATTAAAAAGTGATTAAGTTTTATTATTTGTGAAATATGTTGAGGTTAGATGTTTTGGGAGTTTTTAGGCTTGTAGAAGTTAGACCCTAAATCATTTGTGATGTTTGGGGCTCTTTTAATTAAGGATAATTGAATAATTAAAATATTAATAAGTTGTGGGAGGTTATCTGTAATTTTGGTCGGTTTTGGAATACGTGGATCTTTTTTTTAGGTTTGGCGATTATTTACCTTAAGAGAATTTGAGCCAATCTATGAGTTTTGTGGGACATAAATATGACATTGTATTCCTTAAGGTTTTTTTTAATCAAATTAGATATATAATATGCTAGGGGTTGGATGTTTATGGTTGAAGTGATGACAATAAGAAGTTTTTACAGTGTTTAGATGAATTAGGGGTATTATGTTCATCTGAGTGAAATACAAAAAAATTGAGGTTCCATAAGTATTTTTAGGGTTTAAAATATGATACCTATGCTATGTGAACTATTTGGTTCTTAAGTATGATATTCCATAGAAAGATGACTTAACTTATAAATATTTACTAAAAGGGTAACATTGGTGTTTTATGAGCAAAGTGTTAGAGTTAAATCCTAATTTTGGATATGGTTCTTAGTATGATATTTTGGAATATTGTACTAAATTTTTTGGATCATAGAGCGTTACGAGTGGAGTCATATCATAATTGTGAATTAGGATATTGTGAGGGCATTTTAGTCTTTTCACATGTCCATTATCCCCTATTAAGCTTGTTATCTTTTCTTTACATTATTTTAACATGTTGATTTGATTAACCATAATATATTCTAAGTGTTTGAATAATACATAATTGTTGGAATGAATTTAGTAATACACGGTATTTTATGTGATAAGTAGTAAGTGGAAGTGTTATTAATGAGAGTAAGCAAATCTTATTCATTATGTATTGATCATGAACTTTGTTAGCGATGTTGGTTATCACATAATTAATAATTAAAGTAGAAGATCGCACGAGGTAGGACCGAGTTTTATGGTCAATAATGATAGCAGTACTCAAGTGTGTTTTACCCTAGAAGGGTCATATTCCATTCCACTGTATTTTAATAGTGGTTCCCAGGTGCGTTTTATGTTGGAAGGGCCGTGTTTCATTTCATTGGATATTAATAGTGGTTCCATGTGCATTTTGACCTGGAGGGGTCATTATGTCATGATGTTGTCACATATGTTTTGAATAGTTGGGCTCTTAGTTTGAACATGACTATATAAATCGGCTAATGTTGAATCTTAATATGTTTTCTTTTTGGAGTAATCTCATATCATAAGCATATACACATTTATATTATCTATCTTGTCATATTATTCTAACTTATTATGTCTTATTCTATTGATGTGTATTGTTGTCTTACTCAATACACAAGTATTGTGTAACAGTTCCATTTTCACTCCTAAAAAAATTCATTCAACAAGTTGGAAGCCACAACTAAAAATAGAGAGTGATGCTACCACACCTAATATAAGATAGGTGTTTTTCATTTATCTCATGTTAAGTGTAAGGTTAAAAATTGCCCAAAAAAACCTAAAATATCAACACTTCCAAATTACTATACCAAATAATTACTATACCAAATAATTACTAATAAAGTCAGTTGTAATACCCCCAAAATGAATGAAGTGTTATAAGGATTGATATGGCTACTTATATCAATATAGTATACCATTATTTTGGCAATTCCATCCTATGAATTCCACAATTAAGCAAGCTTACCATGAAGAAATTTTTAGGATTAGTAACCCTCTTGGAAATTTTCAAAAAAATTTCAAAAATCTCTTGGGAATCATGTGAATAGGGAAAACACACAATGAAAATACTCATGTTGATCTTTGAGGTCAGTCAACCAATTAAAAAACACTCTAAGGTATCTCAACAACCCTTATGGGCCCGAGGTGCTATTAGGCGAATACTAGGAGACCCCCTTATAGTTGTATTTACTTGGGATATTATATATGGTATCAGAGAGAAATTGTAATTGTGATGCCTGACTTGGATCATTGGCTAAGAACAAAGCTAGTTAATTCCCATGCATTTTCTATACATTGTGTGCTATCAAAGCTATGCCCTTTAACATTGTGTGCTAGGACATGGATGATTTGGGTTTTGTATTATCTATCAAGAATAATTCTAAAGGGGTGCAACATGAACGTTGCGTTCTATAAGAAGGGCCAAATATAATACCCCTAAATTGAGCGGAGTGTTATAATAATTGATATGGCTACTTATATCAATATGGTATACTATTCTTTTGGTGATTCAGTTCTAAGAACTCCATAGTTAAACATGCTTGTCATAAAATAATTTATAAGATAGGTGACCCTACTGAGAAGTTTCAGAAAATTTTCAAATATTTCTCATAAAGCACTTGACTAGGGAAAGAGTGCTCTCAAAGAACTCGTGTTTATTTATGGGGTTAGCTAATTTATCTGAAAGTACTCCAGGGTAGCCCTCGTAACCCTTATAGGGCCAGGATGCTATCGGTGACCCTTACATGGTTGTATCATTTTTGGGTGTTATATCAATGGAAAACATGAAAGGTAAACCTATATTTCAAAATATCAACCAAGCAATAGAAATATAAATTGTCATTTACAACACCAAATAAAATTTATAACAAAATTTCTTAAAAACATAAAATGTTAAAAGATAGATACAAAATTCCTCAAGGTACAAAACTCCGAGTAGTGCTAATTCTCAACCCAAGCCTAGTCATAGTATTAATCAAACAATGGTACCTACACATAGATATCTAAACAAGTGTAGTATCAGTACGATGACATGCTTAGTAAATAACCCAACTCTTAGCAATAACATACACATATTTTATATTTGATTGCGGCACAAACAAAATGAAATCTTGATTAACATGTAATAATGGAAACAACATTGATGGAATGCTCACATGATATCATGTATGTTGTTTATATTTTTTCAAACCAATGGGTTATTAAGAAATTTAGAGGAAGTGTAATTGGTGGATTAAAAGATAACAAGGGAAAAAAATTAGAGGAGAGATGAGAGAGCAAGAGTGAGATTATATAGTAATAATTTTGGATCCCCTAAAATGAGTACAAGACCTCATATATAGGGGTGGAAAGAGAGGGAGAAAGGAAAGGCGAAAGATACAATATGATGGCAGTTAGTTAGGTAATCATGTGCCTAATGCCTGTCTGACCTAGTGTGGAACAGAGAGGGAGCGCATCCAGAAAGCCTCTTGGGCCATTCTCAACTCTTTGGGTCGAAGCCCATTGGGAAAAAAAGTATTAGTTTGGAAAAGACACATATGATTACTCCCTTCAAAACTCCTTCAATCGCTTTCCTCATGGTAAATATTCTATGATTCAATGAATTTTCGATGGCCATGTGCACTAGTTAGTTGCTCTCTTGGAATAGATAAGTTGAACTTCAATGTCTTGCCGACAGTCCATTTTTTGAGTTTATAAAATTAAGATATCCATCGTTTTTTTACAAACACAATAGCTAATGATCATCGGCAACTTGTAAGTCAAGAGATCAACTTACAACACAAAATTAAAAAATAATTGTTAATTAATTACAAAATGGAAAACTGTCTACCAGATACATATGGGATTATATAAGAATACCACTAGTCATTTAAAAGTGCAATAATAAAGAGACCGTCAAACATCTCTCTCTCTCACACACACACACAAAAACACACAGAGATCAAAATATTAGCAAGTGCTAGAGAGTGAAATTTTGCCAGCAGAGTCCATTAACAATTTCTAGCTAAGGAAAAAAATATAAAACTATACTAATTTCACCAGTTATTGTAAAATTTAAAATTTAAATTTAAAAAAAGGTAAAATGGTACCAAAATGAAACTTGCCAAGCCAGATTCATTATATTTTTCCCTAAATGTACAAATTATAGGAAAGCTCTTCAAATGGTGCCCATATGATTCATTCATCATTTACTGTAAAAAGAAATAAATTCCTAGGTCATTGAAGATCATTCATTTATATGTCATTATTTTGTAAAAAAAAAGGAAAGGAACAAACAAAAATTGAGATTTGATTTGATGTTTAATTTTTCCAAGATGTGATTATCAAGGAGATAGTGTTAACAATAAATGTAGATTATTCATCCTTCTAATCTAAAATAAGGTAAATTAAAATCCCCTTTCTCATTTGTCTTCTTCTTCTTTACCTTTTGTGATTACCTTTCTACGATTTCCTTTAGTTTTTACTCTTCATATTCAAACCTTCAACACTTAAAGTTCCATATCCACCATTTATTAGGATATTGTACACACCAATATCATTTTTTTCATAGACAACATCACAACTCCTCCTACAATTCCTATAAGTGGAGATGTGCAACATCACGAGCTTTCGGATGGAAATCCCACTTGTGAAGTTAGCGATGTTGCCTCACCAACCACAAATCTTTGTGCCCATCCAGCTAAATCCTCTACTCTATTGAGGGATATTTTCCTTAAATATCTTAGTAATTCTAAATCTCCTTTTATTTTTAAATCTTCACTAACATCTATAACACCATCTAATTCTCTTTTACTTTCTTCATCTTCGATGATCCTATTAGCTACAAATCTCTTATCCCTTTTAACTCTTTCTCATTCTTCCTCACTTATTAATATGGTTAAATCTTCCTTACTTGATTCAAACAATCTCCTTCCTATAATTCTTAATGATGCTCAACTTGAGTATATTTGTAGGAAATGTGACATTTCCTTTTCTCTTACTCTAATTACACCGAATCCGTTGGATAGGGTTAATAGTCTGTTGGATAGGTTCATATCCTTTTATGACAACACTCTTTACTCCATCATCCATTTTCCCTTAAATCTTTTCATGAGGAAATTCCTTCAAGCCTATCGGCTTAGGATGCATAGTTCATTCCTAATGGTTGGAAAATGATATCAAGCTTCTTATATAGGTGTTGTTTGTTAGAGGCCATGGCAATAATGTACCTTTTAAGGAATTTCTTTAAATTCTTAAGCCACCCCTTAGCTCTAAGCTTTTACTCCATTCAAACAAGAGAAGGAAAAAAATTATTAAGGGTCCTTGGTCCTCTATGAAAAAGTGGAAGTCATAATACTTCATCATCTTGGGAAAATATGATTGGAATTTACACAAGTGGGATCAGCTTAACACCAAGGTCTAAGAACTTTCTCCCCTTCACTCTAGATTTAGAAGCTTGTGTGGAAAAAATTGACAAATTTATATGAGAAGGGGGCATTATTAATAACAATGAAGCCATGAATGATCCTATCATTCGTAGGAAGATATATTTGATCTTTGAATTTGGTAAGCAAATATCTTCTTTTCAACAATATAACTTATTTGATGTTTTATTATATCTATTGTCTCACGAGATTATATCTTTTAATATTTTTGGAGAGCATAATGTTTGGAAGGCTTGATAGCAAAACCACTACTCCTAATTTGGAAAAGGGATTGAAAAAGCCCATTGTATGTCCTTTCGCTAGGTTATCTATCATTGAAGGGGCCAAATGAAAGGTAAGTCTTCTCCTAATCCACTATAAACCATGGCCATTCATAACCAAAAATCTTTCTCCTTTATCGCATGTTTAGGAGAGTCAGGGGCTACCAAACTTGTTTCTAAAAAGCCGAAGAAGAAAGCACAGCTAAATAAGGTTAGGGACATTATTAAACTTTCCACATTGTTAATTATTAGTCTGTCAATTATCTTCAAATAGCATTCTCCATGCCCATCATATAGGCCTATTTTATTATCCTCTATTTATGTTTTTCTTTGTTAGGAGGCAAGCCCACTAAAGTCCATCCCTAAAGTCTTGGCAGCCAAATCTACTCTCTATAGAGTTAAATGTTCATCTACCCCTCTAACCATTGAATCAAATTTGTTGACTCCATATTCAATAAATAAGCCTTCCCAACCTCCTCAAAAATTACTACTATAGAAGGTAAGGGGATACTAAACACTTTCTTGGTAGAACCTTTATTGCCATGTGTTCTAACTCCTATTAAGGAGGAAATTGTGCCTGTTGAAGTGGAAAATGATGAAGAAGAGGTTGCAAGATAGGCTAGGATTCCTATGGAGGCCAGCACCATTCATCCCCATCATGTCGATTTGAGCAAAAATGCTAAGAAATCAGAAGCTAGTTGTCCATCTCTTATTGCTATTATGTTTAAGGATCCTAACACTAGGGGTTCTTAGTTTATATACTTTCTATAACACCCCAAAATTTACTATTTTTTTTTAAAACGGAATCAAATTTGGAAATGTTACCGCCACACTTAGTACCAAACCGGTTCACTCCTACCGTTCCAATACCAAGTGCTAAGGCTAAAAATAATATTTGATCATCAATTTGGATCGAATCAAATCAAGCCTTCAAATAAGCATTAAACGACTATAAAAATAGAAATTAGAGTGCATGATAAAAAGTAATACTCTAGAATACAGAGTCGGAGTTCCTTAAGAGAAAATAAGTCAACGAACGTTTAACAGTTAAACTTGGGAAACCCAATACAGAAATGAAATAAGAGAAGGAAATAAAATAACACGGAGAGAGAATCTGGCGACGTCACTCCCGATCATCGAACCAAGCCCAAGATTAACACTCAACCCCTCCTGATGCCTCATGAACATCGAAGGCATCAAAATATACATCGCCCACCTGCACAAAGTCAGAAGGGCCTATTGCTCGTGGGAATAAGCAGGACCCATAAGAAGGGTGATCACTACACTACGTACTGAGTAACGTAACCGTGCCCTAAGGCCAACACATAGAAGTATATAAAACCAAGCGGAATAATAAAAACAACATATAGTCCAACATGATAACGTAATAGCATACAGGCATTCAGGTAAAACATAAAGGCCCATTTATAGTCCCGATTAATTAATTAATAGTGGGGGTTCCCGTACTCTCATGGTTTTGATAAAGAGTATGGTGTGAAATGAGTATTGATAAGAGATTAATTAATTAATTAATTAATCGGGACTATAAATGGGCCTTTATGTTTTGCTTGAATGCCCGTATGCTATTATGTTATCATATTAGACTATATGCTGTTTTTATTATTTCGCTTGGTTTTATATGCTTCTATGTGTTGGCCTTAGTACACGGTTACCTTACTCAGTACGCAGCGTAGTGATCACCCTTTTCATGGGTGCTACTTATTCCCATGAGCAATAGGCCTTTCTTACTTTGTGCAGGTGGGCGATGCATATTTTGATGCCTTCAATGTTCATGAGGCATCAAGCGGGGTTGAGTGTTAATCTTGGGCTTGGTTAAATAATTGGGAGTGATGTCGCCAGATTCTCTCTCCGTGTTATTTTATTTCCTTCTCTTATTTTATTTTTGTATTGGGTTTCCCAATTTTAACTTTTAAACGTTCGTTGACTTATTTTCTCTTAAGGAACTCCGACTCTATATTCTGGAATATTACTCATTATCATGCACTCTACTTTCTATTTTTATAGTCGTTTAATGCTTATTTGAAGTCTTGATTTGATTTGATCCAAATTGATTATCAAATATCATTTTTAGCCTTAGCACTTGGTACTGGAATGGTAGGAGTGAACCGGTTTGGTACTAAGTGTGGCGGTAACATTCCCAAAATTTGTAGGTTCTGATTTAATTCATTTGCTTCCATTTTTTTTAAAAAAAAGTGAATTTTGGGGTGTTACACTTTTCCTCTGATCAAATATTTTATTAAAAGTGTCATTGAGGTCTCATTAGAATACGATAGAGCTACTTTCACCGTACTTGAAGACCACTTGTTATCTAGCTGTCATCTAAATGATATCGTAGGCCTCAAGCTAACGAAAGATGTAATGTTACATAAGGATAAAAAGATTGTCGAAGGTATAAGGACAACCACCTCTCTGAGGGATGACACAAATTTAATATTTTAGGTATGTAACCACATTAATAGTTTGTCTTTATTGAACTTATATCTATTAGCTGTAGTAAATGTTTATGAGAAAGTAAATTTTTGATTGTCTCTATCAAAGTGCAAGACAATTCCAATGGGTTGAAAATGAATATAAAGATCTTCAGAGTGCTCATTAAACCCTAATAGCTTATAAGGAATCCCTTCAAGCCAAAGTATCTAAATTGGAGACTAAGACGAGCTAATTAAAGTCTTCCACCATTGATGTAGATTTTTTCCATGCTCAAGTTGCTAGTTTGGAAAATCATTTGGAAAGGGAAAATAAAGCATCAAAGGTTAAGATTAATATGTTGAATGAAAAGAATACCCATCTGGAATATGACGTCCTTAAAGAGAGGTATAAGTAATAAATTAACCATTAAGAAGAGAAAATGGGTTGCGGACGCTAGGAAGGTCCAATAATACTCCTACCAATTTTAATATGCCCTAAAAGAGAAAAAAATGCTCAATACTAAGGTATATAAATACAAAGTAAAGTTTTCAAACCTAGAGAAAACATGAGAGGAGTATCATGCCGAGGTCAATTGACTACGTAAAGAGATTGTTGAAAAGATCTTGATCAATAATAAAGAAACAAAGAGAGTCCAAATAAATGGACCAACCAGACTCCAAATAAATAGTTAAGACATGAACAAGATACATGGACAATTGTATAGATAAATCAATTTTCGACTCCAAATTAAGACATGTCAGCAAAGCTATAGTTAAATACTTGGCTAACGAGGAATTTGATTTTTATGAGAACTAGCCTCAATCTTTAATGGTATGAGTATGACGCCTCCTCACCATAAACCTAGTTTAAAATTTTAGTCAAGTGTGAAAAGTGTTAAAAAACAATGATTTAGAGGGAATTATTATTCCTGAAGAGTCTGATGAGGATGAGGGTAAGAGTGAAGAGGATGATGATTATTAGAGAGCCCCTTCTCCACATTTTTTTATTAGTGTAATCCGTGTATATATTCATCATATATAGAATGGTTTTCTCCTCCTTTACTGGTGTGGAGTAAAAAAAATAAGACTGATAATAAGAAAACTAGAATACCTCCTTCACTTATAATCTTTCTTTGATGCTAAGGCAAAAAAATTATTGATAATAAGAAGACCAAAAGACTAAAAAACTAGAATACCCCAAAATGCACACACTTTAAATATTTATTATAATTTGATGGTAGAAAACCAAAGTAGAGTCTCATCCAGTCACCATTGGTTGATTAAGTCAAATGGACCAACCAAACCTATTAGTATTAGGGCTCAGTGGCCTCAAAACATCCATTAAGCAGCTCACTATAGGAGTTAGAGGCTTAGTTAAGTTGAAAAGCCACTAGGCGTGACTTAAGGACTCAGTGGCATTGATACCTTGACTAAGGATGCACCTTAAGTGTACGGTCTTAAAGAGTAAAAGAGAATCATTCTTGCATCTCACTAGGTGTGCTCCTTAGAGTTTGTGAGTGAAAGTAAGTAAGTCTTTCAGCACACTAGGTGTGTCCATCTTCATTTATGATCTCTTTAAGGTCTTACATATTGAGTCTTGGGCTTAGTGCAATTCACCACATGTATCTGCCTTCAATTCTCAATGACCTCGGAGTGGGATTATATACTAAGCTTTAAAATCGAATGGTGAAAGCTTATTGAGGTACTTTCATATCATTGAGGATGTTGGTCTTCAATACTCAATGGTCTCAATGAGGGCTTAAATCTTGATATATTCAATTTTGGCCTCCCTACAAGATGGTTTATGTCACATAAAATAGTTCTTTGAGTTTTTGCCCTGAACTTAGGGCTTATGTCCTGTTGAAATATTAACATATGAATTTGTATAAAATCAATAAGATAAATTACATATTAAGCATTCACAAATATTGATCATCAGAATTCAATACATATAAAATCATTCTTTAGCTTCTCACCACCTAAATGCTCCAAAATGCCCTTTATCTCTATCATATAGCATTGATGTTCCAATATCCAATGACCCATGAATTTTCCCCATACTCCCTCAATAGGGAAGCTCATTAATAATCCTACCATGAAAATGCTAGCTTAGATCTTGTTTACGGATGGTCATCCTAATATCATGTTATATGCTGAGTAACAAGAGACAATAAAAAAATCTGTCTTAATGATCCTCAATGTCGGTGACTCACCAACTATCAATGTAAGATCTACATATACCTTTGAATTTATTACATCCCTGGTGAATCCTACTAAGGGTGATGTTTTATTTACTAAACAACCTTTTGGTAGCCCAATTGCATGTAATATTCTTTGAAAATGATATACATGGAGCTACCTGTGTCTACGAGAACCCTTGTAGCAAAAAATTTCTATTTTTACTTTAATAATCAAAGGTTCATAAATATATTCCTTTGTACCTAGATCTTCATCCTTCATTGTAAAGCTATCACCTATTTATGGTTTTTTTTTATTAGTCTCATGGGAATCAAAACTTCTAAATTATAATTTGATAGCAATATTACTAGCTTCTACCATGGTGTTTCCCCCTTGTAATTATGTGTATAATCTTCTTAGGTAAATTGCTTTACAGAGGTATAGGGGGTTGTGGGTCTGAGGGCACTATTTTTTTGGTTGATGATACCTCTAAATTTTTTCTCAAATAACCTTTGCACAAAAAATCTTCTATGTCATATTTTGACGATTAACACTCCTCTAATATGTGCACAATCTCTTCATGATAAACACACTTTTTTTTATATTTCTACTCTTTCCATCAGTTATCATAGGAAATGACCTTGGAAATGAATATATACTATTTTTCGTATGATATAGATGCGATAAGCTAGGAATAACTAGTGTGTACTTATTAAATTTGTGTGATTGAGACTATCGAGGTGCTAAATTTCTCACTAGACTCACAAATGCATGGTTTTGTTCTGGCATAAAGACAACTTTATTATTCTCTATCTTGGGATAAATGATCTGCCCATTTTCTTTATCGTCGGTTATATTGCTTTAGTCATTGCTTTAGCATCTACCCTTTCTCGTAATTACTTTGAGAGAGAAGTGTAGGATTTGTGCTTGGTGAGATATAAATTTTATACCATATCTTTATTAGTTAGACACCTAAGAAGGGTAGATCTAGCAATGCCATTTTCTAACTCATCGATTTGTTGGACCTCTTTATTGACTTTGATCATAAATGATTAAACATATTTTGTTGTCCTTTGGGGTAATCCCATCGAGTAAGAAAAGTCTTTCTTTAGCCATCGTCATGCATCAAATTGTTCCATGGAATCTATTACAAGGTGGGTGTAGCAACTTATTGATCCAGCTTTAATTTTTCCAAACTACCTCTATATCGAGCCATTCAAAGTTCTCAAAAATACCTTACATAGGGTATATTCCCATAATCCAGCTAATAACATTGTATTCCTAAACACATTCATGTAGTCATAAGGATATGTGAAACTGTTAAACTATTTGAATGTAATAGTTGTTATTTTTTGCGTCAATGCTTTATATATGGTCCTTGTGAAAGGTGTCTACTAGTAGCAACTATCTGTGTCACTTCTCTTCTCCTCTTTAACCTTTCAAGCTTCCTATAATTTTTTTAATCTTTATGAGTTTGAGGACTAATATGCTCACCATTTTCTTCTTCACCACTACTAGTCCAATAGCCATTATGCCTTCTTCTCAGACTAGAACGTCTTTGTCTTCAGTTTTTTCTAGGAGGGCTTAGAGATAGTCCTTTTATATCATTCGTACTCCTATTTTCCTTGAGTATTCTGTTGAATCAACTTATCCATCTTGGACGACATTACTACCAAACCAAGTTCTTTGTTCCATCTATGGGAAGTGCAGAGCCTCTACCAAAGTCTATGATTGAGTAGGTTGTTGAGGCATGTCATGGCTATGATCAAGAAGGTGTGGCAACTAGTGATGGGGATATGCTAGTGGAGCTAGCATGTCCAAGACTATATCTTGAATGGATGCTCAAAATTTAGCATTTATAGCTTAGATTTGAGAAACATTAACTAGATTTTCTTTTGTAGAGAGGTTAATAGTAATAGGATCATATTTGTCTAAAGGTTGAATAGGAGATAAAGCTTTTTATTTACATCCCCACATATGTTTCTTATTATTTTTTGTATTTTGAAAATTGAGGGGTTCTTAAGAAATTTAGAGGAAGTGTTAGTTGATTAAGGATACTATAGGAAAAATTCAGAGGAGAGAGCAAAAGTGAGATTATGTGTTAATGATTTTGGATCCCCAAAAATGAGTTCAAGACCCCATATTCATAGGGGTGGAAGGAATTGAAACCTCTTCCGCGTCAGCTTAATAAGAGGGAGTTTTCTCATATTATTTCACGAGCTGAAAGTGCTGAAGCTGCTCTTAAATCTGCTCAAGCTTCGATCCTTTCAAACCAGAGTTCTTTTGATCCGGCTTCTGTGAGGAATCTTCGAAGAACAGCAGAATTTCTAAACAAAGCTACAGCAGCCTTTGTAAGCCAAAAGAGTAAAAGCTAGTTCTTATTCAACACTGATTCTAATACTCGATTGTTTTATGATATGTTGAAAGTGAAGCAAGCTCGATCCAGAAATGCAAGGGTGCGTAGAGATAATGGAAGCTATTCTATTTCTGACAAAGAAATGGAAGATGAGTTCCTAAAGTACTTCCAGGGACTTATTGGTAGTAAATCGCACACTGAGGCTATTGACCCACAAATTTTGAAGCTAGGTCTTGTCTTATCTGCTGAACAACAAAAGCGGTTTATGCTCCCTGTAACAAATGAAGAGATCCGCTGTACTCTATTTTCTCTAGGGGACCGAAAAGCTCCTAGACTGGATGGGTATTCGGCGAAATTCTTCAAGGCAGCCTGGGATACTGTTGGTGACGATTTCTGTGATGTGATTCACGAATTCTTCAGTACAGGGAAACTCCTCAAGAGGATCAACCACGCAGCATTAGCCCTCAACCCAAAACACCAGCATGCTAAAAAAGTCTCAGAGTTTCGGCCTATCTCTTGTTGTACGACTACCTACAAGGTAATAGGTAAAATTATTTCTGCTCATATTGCTTCGGTTTTGGAAAATATTATCAGCATTGAACAGGGAACGTTTATACAAAGGTGCTTAATGACGGAAAATATTCTGCTTGTTCAAGAGCTTCTTAAAGATTACTCCCACAAGCGTACTTCTCCGAAATGCCTCATTAAAGTTGATATCAAGAAGGCCTACGACTCTCTGTCATGGGATTTTCTTCATTCCATTCTATTAGGCCTCAACTTCCCACCGCGCTTTGTGGACCTTTTAATGGAATGCGTTACCACGACAAGTTTCTCCTTGAAACTAAATGGAAACTTGTTCGGTTTCTTTAAAGGTGGTCGTGGCTTAAGACAAGGAGATCCTGTCTCACCATATCTCTTTGTCTTAAGTATGGAATATTTGAGCAGACTTCTCAAAAGTGTTTCTGATAGCAAGAGTTTCTCCTTCCACTCTAGGTGCAAACCAATGAGGTTAATGCACCTAGCTTTTGCTGATGATTTAATTCTCTTCAGTCGAGGTGATACTGCTTCTATCCTTTCTCTCCTTCAAGGACTGGAATCCTTCAGCAAGATGGCAGGGCTGGAAGCGAACCCTCTCAAATCACAGATCTTTTTGGTAGGGGTTCCTAACAACTTCCGTTATGAAATTCTACATCTCTCAGGTATGGCCCAGGGAACATTTCCTTTTAAATACTTGGGTATCCCTCTCAACCCTACTCTAATAAATGATGTGTGTGATCGTTTGAAGGGATGGAAAGAAAACTCACTATCTTTTGCAGGGAGACTAGAATTAATAAATTCTTTTATCCAGGGAGTCTTGGGTTTCTGGCTTAGTATCTTTGTTCTCCCAATAGTTGTCATCAACCGAATTATTTTCCTTTGTCGTAGATTTTTATGGCATGGTAAGGCTGCACAGGTTGCTTGGGAAAAAACTTGTATGTCGAAAAAGGAATGTGGGCTTGGCCTAAAAAATATTGTTGCTTGGAACCAGGCGTTTATCTGCAAATACATTTGGTTCTTACAGGATGAGAAGGAGTCCCTTTGGACAAAATGGGTTCATGTTCACTATCTACACTCATACCCTCTAAGGGACTTTATCCCTTCCCATGGTACATCACACTTCATGAAGAAAATATACAGTGTATACCAATTATTATTCAATAGGAGGGCTCCCATGACAAGGCCAATGATACACTGATGTCTTGGAAACAGGGAAACCTCTTCTCTACTCGGTTAGCCTATGATTTTTTTCGGCCTAAGGCAAGGAATTGGGAGAACTATGACATTGTCTGGAGACATTGCAAAACCAAAAGATACACCTTCATTCTTTGGCTCTCCCTTTTACAGAGGTTTAACACTCGGGATCGTTTATCTTTCCTTAGTGACTCTCAGTCTTGTTACTTTTGTAATACGGGCATTGAAAATCATGATCATTTATTTTTTGAATGTCCTATAATTGCGGGTGTTTGGAAAGATTTAAGATCTTGGCTTGGCATTGCCAGGGGCTCTACATTCTTATCTAGTGTAGCTAGGGCCATTTGAAGAAGGAAGAAAGGCAACAAATGGGTCACTCGAGCTCGTGCCCTAAATCTAGGAGCTTCGACCTACTTTATCTGGAGAGCTCGCAATGCCATTGCTTTTGACCTTTATGATTTAGATACTAGAGGTTTAATTACTCAAATTAAACGGTATGTTTATAGTGCTTTATATTTTGACATGTCCTTGTAAACCTCTAGTTCTTTACTCTTGGTTTTAGGTATTTTGTCATGTTTTATGTCTGGTCATGATAGAGCTACCAGGTTGTGGTATGCCTATCCTTTTTGATCCTGGGTATGCCCAGTGTATTTGTACAACTTCAGGTATTATATTTACCCTCATTTACCTGGAAGGAGGGAGAGATGTAAAGGGGGGAAATATACAATGTCGTGATGGCCAACTAGCCAATCATGCACCTCATGTCTGGTTGGCCCAATGTGGAACTAGGAAGGAGCACATCCAAAAAGCCTCTTGGGCCATCCTCTGCTCTTTAGGCTGATGCCCACTAGGCCCAGAGGTATTACTTTGTGAAATACCCATATCAATGTACATGACATATCATGTTATCATATATCATATTATATTATGGAGGACAAAAGTAAGTTGTTATGTGGGAGAAGAACACAAATAGAAGAGTGCCCATTACATGTTCATATGAAAGGATGTGTGAAACTCATAAACACCAGCATGCTATCATATCAGATATGTCCACCGAATTACAAAGTATGATATAAAAATAGGATAACATAGAGTAATAGAATAACATGAAGCATTTGCTTGTATACCACTATTCACCCTATTCATTACCATTCACACCATTCACTTACTTCCATATAATCATTCCACTTTAGTTCATGGAATTACTCATTACTCAATTCCTCGAAAATATGTTATGAAATTATTTCATTTATAACCCATATGATAATATGATTCATTTATCCATTTTGTAAAACATAATAATGTTAGTCATATCCATAACACTACAACTATCACCACTAAGGTGACTGATGGCCTAACACCCAATAACATTATGAATATGGCCACTAAGGTGAACTATTGTGATAAATCCATTTTTAACACCTACAAATTTCATTTAAAAGTGTTAATTGAGGAAGTTAAGACATAAAAAATGTAGGGAGTTACCGGAATACTTAGTGTAAGTTTGGTTTCCTCTACTATTCTTATACCATGTGCTAAGGCTAAAATGTTACTCTGCTTAAATTATGAACAATGATAATAAGAAAAGGAATAGAGATTAAATTGCATATTACAATTGTTACAATATACACAAAGGTATTGGTCAAAAGAATTAATATCTATAAGAGAAAGTAAATACAAAAAGGACACAGAGTCTTAAGGATATTAGGGTCAAAAGATATCGGAGTGGATACCGGATAATCTTAACTCTTAACCCCAAAACCCTAGCTATCAAGAGTTATCCTCAAAGCAATCTTGAAAAAATAGAATTATCCATTGGCTATATAAGAGACCATAAAATGGAACCTATTAGTATAGTGATACAAAGTAAACCCGTTACACAACAATAATCATATAAATGTTATATGGAACATAGCAACATGAGAAAACTCATGGAATAACTACATCAAGAATATGTACTATATGAAAAGTGATTAATCTTACCACATTGCAATTATCACCAAAGCTATACACTCATTTTATCATTACACTTAATCACATTATAGTACTAAATAGATCAGTTTATTTCAAGGGTGTTCCATAAAGGGAAGACACCAACCCTACTTAATCATTTCAAGAATAGTTATATCACAACTCATGACCACAAGGAGATAGGACCAAAGAAATTATCAACCAATCCTTCCAATCATTTTTAATAACCATTGATAGGGAATTAAGGCAACCATCGAACAAACCAATTAAATCATACTAAAAACCTTTAGGCAAGTTACTTTCTATTTTTTTTATTTACTTTACTGAAAGGGATACAATAGAACACCTAGAGGCATATAATACTCCGGTTGTACTGGTGCACACAAGCAACACCGTACCTCCCAACCATACAACTAAAAGACATATAAAGTACACTGGCCATGCTTGCTCACTAATGGGAATATAACACCCTCCAACCTAGGTCATCTAATTCTTAAGTACCAATACTACATATAGGGCTCATAAGTCATATATATATAGCCACGAGACTAACTATGTAACAATCTATATTTCAAAAACCCTAATTCTTTTATGATATTTGTGATTTTAAGATAAATTTAATATTTTCATATGTTTTTTTGTATTCTTTAAGGTTTTATAAACCTTAGCCACATTTTTGAAACATTTCGTTCTTGTTTCCTTGACCTTTCTTACTATATTAACTCCTGCAAGATACTTGAGCAACTTTCAACTATCCAAATTCTTCTAGAGCATCATATTCTATCAATATTTTAATTCCTCAAATTCTTAAATCTCTTAATTGTTGTTGAAGTATAGATAAAGGTCACAACAAAAAAGTACTTTTCATGCACTATTTTATAGTCATTTGCATTTTAAGCTTCTTTTTGGTTTTCTACTAATTTGAAAGTTATGAAAATTTAGGGATTATCATATTTTAATGTTTTGGAGATAAAATTAAATTTAAAATTTTTTACATTTATTATAATTTTTCATTTTCAATACAATTAACTATCAAGCGTATCATTCTTATATCTGATCATACATAACATTTGCACACCTTAACCAAATCTCTTGATGTCTATTGAGAATTAATACTAACTCTTAATTTAGCATAAAAACCCCTACAATGAAATGTTCAATTAAGACATGTGTAATTAGAAATAATTTCCTATGCTAAAATAATTTCTAACCTATACTAGCCTAACCAAACACCACCATAAACTCCGACAAATCCTCTTCGTACTTGTGTTTCACCTCTCTAACATAACTCTCCCTCAAATATTACCACCATTAGGTAACAACTTACATGCTAATAATTACCATTCTCCCACAACCAATCACCCCTACTAAAACCCAAGTTCATCCCCTTTCTCCCAAGTCCTCAGGCCAAATATTCCCACTCTAATACCCTAAGTGCAGCCCTCATAATGGTAGGAAATATTCCCACAATCATTACTTTAATCCTTTACCAACCAACCAAAACACATTACCCGGCATTCACTTGATCTACCTCCCATCACCTCCTTCCTTATCTGCTACCTATGCCCCTAATTCCCAACCAAAATTCATCCCCATTGGGCTGATAGTTCACAACATATCCTATTCAATCATCACCAATATAATATTCTCAACACTTGAAATATGCGTCCTTCTAATGTCCTGATTCGCTCTACATAAAACAACTAAAAAATTGCCCCATAATTGTGTATATGTATGTCTGTGAAATTTATGTATGATTCCATAAGTAAACTTCAATCAATTCATCATTGATTTGCTCTTCACCTATCCTATATATCTTGGATTTTTTTATCCTCAACTCGCACCACTTTTTTGCCTCCACAACTGAGCCACCATCTTCAACCAACTTCCAAAATTGAAGCTTCAACAACTTCTAAGAACTCAATGTTTTAATCATCTTGTGTCTAACTGGGCAAAGGAGGATCGAGGATACTGATTTGATGAAGTTAATAAACTTATATTCTTGTGTTTTTCATCTATGAAAATTATTTAAGGGTATGATTCATCCATTCATGCTCCCTATTTGATTTGTAAACTATCAAAGTTTAATAAGTTCTCATATAATTTTATTGTGTTGTGTTGGTTTCTAACATGATTTGAGGTATCAAATCCTTGAGAGATACTCTCATATTATTAGGTACTTTGTACTAATCTTCAGGTAAAGTTAAAACTTGGTTCACTTGTGCTAAAGCACATATGTTGTTGTGATTTCATGTTTGAAAATGAAAATTTATATTTTAAGCTAATTTGAATTATTATTCATATTATTTTTATATCATAGTTCATATTAAATTATTTATGGTTGGAAATTATCTTAAATTATTTAAAAATTTTAATTTTAATTTTAAAATTATTATGGGTTGATTAGTAAAAGGTTTGGTATAAGAAATATTAGAGAAAATATGAAATTAGTTGATCACACACATACGAATTTGGGTTAACTTGTGTGTTAAATATATCTCATATGGATAGGATTTATAAGGTTTAATTGTTTTAAACATAAATGATGAGTATTATTTTAGAAACACTAATTTGGAGTTGTATGTTAAAAGTTATGACCAAAACATAGAAAGTGTGCAACATTAGCTGAAACCTTGCTTGTGAGAACTAGGATCGGGTTTGGTGTTTGATCTTTGGGTTAGAGTTGATTTTTTAAGTTATATGAATGTAAAGTTGTTTATTGGTATGTTTGGGATAAGTTTGATGTGTAATATGTTATTATTTAGATTATTATAACCAAGGATTTGAAGGATTAAAGTTAGAAGAGAAAGGCCATAAACGAAGAACATCTTCAACATATTCTTGAATTTGGGTTGAAGATATGCATAGTATCCTTGATTCCTTCATATTATTCAAAATTAATTACTCCTAATCACCCCTTATTAATAAAAAGAGGGAAAGTGATAATTAATCATGATTTAACATAAAAAAGTATAAGATTAACCCAAAATGACCCAGATCTTCATCTAATGACCATGGAGGTCAAGGTTATACCTTTGACCATTAACTATTGACTTTAACTTTGACTTTTTCATTGACTTTGAATTTTATTCTTTTTCTTGGTAAATAGTAATTTTTTCTAAAAATTGCATATGACTTATTTTTTGATTTCAAACTCAAATATAATTTCTAATTTGCACAAATAAGTCTTAAGTGATATATTAGAATCTAAAATGGTGTCCTTGTGTTTTTAGGGAATATGATGCATATAAAGTTGTGATAGTGCTATAGCTTATGTGTTATGTGATACAATAGGGTTTTGTGTTGGTTTCAAGAACAAAAAAAAGGTTTAATGCTTTGTAACATTATATGTAACTTATAAAACACTCATAGACATTGGGGTTAGCATGATTAGTAACCTTAGTCTATGAACAATGCTCCCGGTAATTGTTAAAACCAAAAAATTAGCTTACTACATTTTTAGGAATTGCTAAAACATTAGGGGCCATTAGAATATCTATTAGTGGTTTGATACCTTCTCTATTCTATAGTTGTCAAAAGTACTCTATAGGAAAGTATGCATTTAAGGATTAGATTACCCTTGATTGGTTGCTATTAAAAATGCAACAAAGTTGAGCATTTCTCTAAGCATGTTTTATGTTTGAAAACACAACCTTTGCAAAAGATTTTGGTATGTTGATGGGTAAAACCCATGATTTGAAAATTGTGATTAATAGTGCATCCTTTGCAAAAGATTTTGTTTGGAAAATCGATATAACCCATTATTTAGAAACTATAATTTAAAATGTGGTAGAGGGATTTCCCCTAAGAGTGTGCCCCCAGTGTTAACTCAAGTGATTCAATGGTTTTATTATCACCAAATAATGGGCAAGTAACGTTCACTTTCATGTTGTTTTAAGAATACACTATCTTTTGGATGAGAAGACTCATGCATGTATGTTTTTTTGTGTTATGTTTTATGTTATCATAGGAATTAAATTTTACTAAGTACTTAAATGTACTAATTCTCTTCAGAGTATTGCAATGAATATGGAAAAATGAGGAGGAGAAATAAGCCTTATTTTACACAAAAGCCAATCCTATGAAGTTCTATTTAGAGGTGCAACTTTAGACCAAGTGTAGGCTATTGCAATTAGTATCCTCCATCGTATCCTTCTATTTTTTTTTATGATTTTAGTATAAATTTAACCACTTAACACTTCTCTATTTCTTTTTTAATCTATCTCATTTAATGAATTTTTTGTACTCTGATTCATTACCAAGTGGATCTTACATCAATCTCAGATCAAGTTTTAACCCCACTTGATTCCTTAATGTATAAGAATAGTTTACCCTTGCACCTAATATGAATTAGGTATGGGACGTATCTTCTTCATGTTGGATGCAGCAATAGCGTCCCTATTTTTGTGATTGCTTTCACAAATTCTTTCCAAAAGCAATGAAAATTTTTGGTTTTAAAAATGGGAATCCTGCATACTAGGGCACTAAGCCACACTAGTGGAATCAAACCAAATGAGAACTCCTACCTCATCTCTAATGTATCTAACCCTAGAGAATACAAAATTCTCAATCTCGAGGTCTTCTGCTTAAGATATTATTATTTTATTTATTGATCACAAATATCACATCATTCACATACAACAACCAATTTATACTCAACCATTTTCCTTTATTTCTAATTATTTAAGTCAACCATAAGGTAAATGGCTCTAGAAAAAGTTTAAGTCAATACTAAGGCCAACTTAAAAATCTACAATAGCCATCATATTCCAAGTATTTATATTGAGGAGCATTAAGATCATAAATTATTAAAATGCCTTTGTAGGTTATTTACTCATTAAAATCTCACTTAAATACCAATTATTATTAGAGCTAAACGGGATTCATGGCATGGATAAATAAATTTAAATTAATAAACACTTTAATATAAATTTACAATTCTAGAAAATTTTGGAATCGATTAAATTACCATTTTGCCCCTAAAGAACACTTGGGCCCATTTAGTATAGAAAATCCTAATCATGTATATCTAGCATATAATATTTCACATACTTCTCATGTTCAACATAATGAAAAACATGCTAGGCATACCTACTTGAAAATTATAGATTAAAAAAAAAGACTAAAATACCCCTAGAGTATGCACAACTTTATCCATTTATAACTATACTTAAACATACTTAAATCTCAACACATCATATATCAAACTTTAATTAAAACATGTGAGGAATCTAATGGTAAGCTCAAAAATTAAAAACTAGATCTCACCTAAAAAAAATTTCCTTGGTTGAACCATCCCTAAAAATAATGCAAAATTATTTTACCACAACAACCCTATTCTAAAATGCTATTATACATATATTAAAAATACATAATATAACATGCTCTTGTATAAAAATTACATGGTCACATATGTAGAGAAAAATAATAACAACACAATGTGCATGCATAATTTTCATAGGATTGGAAGGAATCATAAATTAAAATTAATCATAATATATGAAAACTAAACATATTATCACATAATTTTTACATATTTAGTAGGAGTATATGGGTTACCTCCTTTCTAAGCAAAAATTATAAAAAATAGAATTAATGGTACCATAACCCGAGCTCCCAACTATTATTACTTATCCTTAATAGCACAAAAATTTTAAAAAAATAGAATATATTACAACAAAATAATAAGGCAATAATAATAATCAAAGAATTAAAAGAAAGGAGAGTTATACCCAAGTTATGGGCCAGGCAAGAAGAAGGAAGAGTAAGGATGAAGAACTATTCAACCTTTTCCTAAATTATACCCTTATACTTAAGAATAATGAAATGGGTTAGAAAAAGGATTAGAGAAAGAAAACCAAGAAAAAAAATTGGAGAACAAGAGAGGAAAGATTTCAGTTACAATAGCAAGAACAAAGGGAATATGTCTTTAACACTTAGGTAATATTCAACCAAAAGGGAAGAGAGATGAGAGAGAAAAATGCAACAAATATTTGAATGAATGAAGAAACCATAGGAAAAATGCATAAGAGGGAGAGAGGATTGAATTCAGTAAGGAAGGAGAAAGAAGAGGTTCACCTAAGCTAGTCGTTCAAACAATTAAATGAAAAAGGTGATTGATGAGTGCATCGCATGTAAGAGAGTGGGCGAGGCATGAAGTGATTATGATTAAGATCTTGGGAAAAGGTAAGGGAACAAGTAACAATATAATCTAAGGTTAGGGGAGGTTGGGAGATGGCCAAAAAGGACAACAATAAGGGCCCATACAATTAAATAAAAACAAACACAAAACATACTTAAAAATCATGTAGCCAACACCTAGATGACCTCCAAAAAATTATCGGTCATCCACTCAATATGCTTTAATGATACCATTTTACCTCAACACTCAGTCGTCTGGCCCACGAGCTTCGGTCAATCGTTAGTCTCAAAACTTAATATCTACCATTTTTTTAACTTAATTAATCTAATCCTTTTCACACTAACCCAAACACATAATATAAACATGTAATACACACATTATCCACCTATTATTTCTATAATCAGATATATATAACATATTAAGTTGAAATTAGTTCCTTAATTAAGGGTTAGGAGAAATAAGGTATTATACCTATAGCCAAACAACCAATAGACTATAACATTATTTGCTATGACAAACAATGACATTTAGGACACCTGTACCTTTAAGTATCAACAATCCTTTTAGGGCCTGTAGGTTACCTATAAAGTAGAGAGAGGGGTCTCACTTATGCACTATTAACACAACACATACAATAATAATAGAGAAAATGTCTACTGCTTGGCCCTACCTCGGAGGGCATGACGAGGCTACTTGATGTGGATTATACACACCCATTAGCTATGGCCATTATGGTGAAATATAACACAAATCCCATATGTGGACTAAAAACACCAACTATGACAACTATGGTGATCTATAAAATGATTCTCATAACCACATATTCCATCAAACACAAGACTTCACTAATGTTCTTAACAATATTAAATGTGATTAATAATAAAGAAATTAACCAATATGCATTCACATTAACAAACATAATACTTAAAGAATAGATCATGTTACACTGAAACATACACTATTTTGTTTTGCATATCATAATTTATTCTAGGCATATATAACCTATAAAATATAATTATGAAGAGTTATGATACATATCTATGAAGAAGTATAGGCTATCCCACCAACATCAATACATCATAAGAACATTAGAATAATCAAATAACTGAGACATACAAACATTTTCATAGTTGCTCATTGGACATACAACTTAATATAATGTCAGGTGTTTAAACACTTAGAATAAAAAAAAATATCCATGCTTTCATGCTCAACATGAAATGAATGTGAACCCTTAGCATAATCATAATAAACAAAATACACATTTCCTTAACAAACCCTAACATTCCCCTAGCTTAACTAAAATATGAAATAACACACATTAACATATAAGGGTATATAAACTATGAATTTATAAAGTTTACCTAGTTGCTATCTATCTTAGTTCAAGAAGAAGGAAACCCTAGATTCAGGGTATCCACCATAACTCTTCCATAGAACACTTTTAAAAATTATAGAACCAAGTTAGAAAAACTAATTGAAGTAGAAAAATAATATATAGAAACCATTTTTTTTTATCAAAAATAGCATAAACAATTATGTTTTATAATCAAAATTTTAAATCAATTAGTTTAAAATAATTGAACAAAATAATAATTCATAAGCATAATTTAATCAACTTTAAACCAATATTAATAATCAACAAGTAAATGAATCAAGTAAAACTAAATTTCATAAAATAATCCTAAAAATTAGGAATTTTAAGAAAATTTGGACAATTCAAATCAAATAACCCATATTTAAGGCACAAAAATACAATTAAACTAATACTAGATAAGTTTGAACAATCAATTTTAACAAACATAATCAAAATGTTGACCAATTCTAGAAAATAACTTTTGGAATTAGGGTTATAGGTTTAAAATGCAATTTGGTAAAATCTTATTAATTTTTTCAAAATTAAAGTTTAGAAAATAATATTTTATAATATATTGTATAATAAATTGATTATAAATAATAAAATAATAACCTAATTAATACAATTAGGGTTTTCACCCAAAAATAATAATTTTGATCAATTATGCACAAATTTCTTAAATTAATGCTTCCAACATGAAATTAAATATAATTTTAAGCATATTGTATAATCAATTTGTCAAAGAGCTCAATCATGTAAATTTAAAAAATCTGGATATGGTTGGGTGAAAAAATAAAAATTTAGAAATCAAGTATATATAATATAATTAAACCATCCAATTCAATCATCTAACTCATATATACTCAATAATCAATTTAGGTTAATCAAAGCTAACTTATAGGAATTTAATCCAAAATAAGAGTAAGGTTTAGGGTAAATATAACGAAAAAGTTCAACCAAAATAAAGCAGGTGAGAGCGATGGAGCTTTGTCACTGGTCAAGCATCCCTCACTAGTGGCTAAGAGGATATTGTTGTGGCCAGAATTCGACCTAATTCTACTCTCTACTCTTCTCTTGTGTTGTTTCTAGTCTTTCATCATTAGTTACTCTACTACACTAGAGGATGGCAATGACAAGAATCTAGAACTACTAGCAGTGGTTCATTGTAGTGGTGGAGCCAACATCATGCTTTTGTGGCAAACAAAGGAAGGAGGAATTGGACAGAGTTTGAGTTGAAGCTCCCCTTCTCATGTTAGTTGATGTTGCTCATCATTGGAATTTGTTGGTCTCATCGTGGCCTAGTGGTGGTATCAACCAATATAGGTAAAAAAAAAAGGTGGTGGTAAATGAGATAAGGATGGGGGAGTAATTGAGTTGGTGTAGAGATAGGCTAGAAAGGGATAGGGAGCCTAGGTTTCCTCACATAGTACAAAATGAAAGCAAAAGGGAAAATCAAGAAAAGGGGTTGGTTGAGGTTTTTTTTTTTTTAGATAAAGCAACTTTTATATGAAAATATATATATATATATAATGAAAGATATCAACTTGAATATATTTAGCAAAAATAATTTTGTAAATTTCTTTTCAGATATGCAAAGTTATCCAGATAATATGTTACCACTATAAAAGTACCTTCAGTTTATTCCACATTGATATCTAACATGAGTATGGAATCACCTATATAGATGAAATTCACCAATATTTTTATTGGAGAAGGATAGAGGCTCGAATACAAGTTAGGCAAGCCATGTAAGCCATGAATTTTGTCATCCTCTAGTGGCCCGTTTAATGGTTGAAAAAAAAATAAGTATAGGGTTTGAATGGTAGGATGAATAAGTTCGCCAACATTTTAGCTATCTTTTTCCTCTTTTTTTTGAACGCCTTAGGACATGTATGAAGGAGGAAAAAGTATTTTAATTCAAGTCTACAAGTATATAGTTTTAGTATATTTAATGATTTAGAAGACATTTTTGATAGCTTAAGCATTAAACAAAAGTCTTTGCCCTTTTGCATTACAATTAGGTGGTTGGTCTATTTTTTTATTTTATTTTATGTATATTGACATGCATCAAATACATTAATATAAAACTATCTTGTATATCTACCAAGTTAGATAACACCTTAGGAAGGCTTCTTTTTTTTTCTGTTGGTGTAACACCTTAAAATTCCATAATCTTTATTTTTGGGTGTTTAGCCTTTTTATTTGAAATTAACCCTTAAACTTTAGCCTTCTTATTTAATTAATAAACTTTATGTCATAACCTAAATAAATTATTAAAAATTCTTCCCAATTATTTTTACCTCTTCCTTTTTGCTATACCTATTCTAAACCTAAATATTTTCATACCTGATAACCTAACCTAACTAAATCAAACTTAAAACTAAAATAAAATAAACCTATATTTACCCTACCATTTTACCCCTATTCTACCCCTTGCGTGCCCCTAATACCTCCCCCAAACACTCTCCTTATCTCCCTCCCCTTCTCATGCTATACACATACCTCTCATCCCTCACACTCTACTGAACCATGCCCCTCTTCTTCACTTACCCACAACCCTATACTTTTACATATACACATGTAAAGCCTCTATCTTTTTTTTTTATAGACAACCATCTTCCTCTCTCAGCTCTATTTGCTTTCATCCCCTACTCCCTTCATTTGGGTTGCTTGCCAAACCACAACACCATCTCCCTCCTTCCCTTCTTCTCTTCTCTCCCTACCCTCTCTTCTCTCGGTTTCTTTTAGTTTTATAGGAACCATCACAACTAGCCTCTTTCGCTTATCACCATTTCCACCACCATTATTTCCCATTTTCTTGTGTCACCATCCTTCACCGAGCCTGATTCCTTCCCCATCTTCACCGGCCACAACCATCCGATTGTTCATAGCCTCTACACCAGCACCACACACACACCCCCATCCACCAACCTTCATCTCCTTCCTCTTATCCTCCTCCTCCTTATGCTTCTTCTTCTTCCCTGGTTCCCCTATCCTTTTTTTTTCTTCTCCTTTCTTGTAGTAGATTTTGCCTATCCCTCCCAGCCCCTTATGATGAAGCTCTCTATAGGATCTCCTTGGGCAACGACAATTGTTGCCATTGTTGTTCCTCTTTACTTTGGCACCTCCTGTAGTATCCAACACCACAGCTTACGCAACCCTCCCCTTCTCCCTCTTCTTTAAATGATCACCAACCCCAATCGTTGCCCCTAGCCATCATTTCCAACCCAACCAACCCTCCCCAGCCGTTTTCATGCACCACAACAACCCCCTACATCACCTTTCCCGTAGCACCATAGCACCTAATAGCCACCACTAAGCCTTCCTCTCCTTCTTATTCTCCTCCCCTAAGGCTTCATCTACCATTCCCACCCTCTACCTTCCGACTGAAACCAAAGCACCTCCACCATCCACCTTTAGCACCCTTCCTGGTAAACCAAGCTAACTAGCCACCACCCTCCATTCCTAGATCCAACTTCTAACACCAACCCATCACCACCCCAGCCAACCAGCTCCACATTTCTCCCCCTTATACACACATGGCTCACACTGCATATGCATTGTGAGTAATGTTTAGTTTTAAAATTTTTGGTACCTATTATATACAGGTGAGGATATTTTAGTAATTTTAGAAAATAAATAATTTAAAATTATAATAATTATTTTATTTCTTAAATATTAATTTGGTATTTTAATATTATTTTAGGTATGAAAGCTGATTAGTGGAATCTCGAAGAATTTAGTAGGATATCGCTATTTTTATATTTTTGTTAGAATTTAGGTAATTGTTATACTCTACAAAAATGTCAGACATTGCATGATAGAATATTAAGGTTTTGATGTATAAATTATGTTAAATATATCTATTATATTATAACTTTTATACTCTATTAAAATGTTGGACATTACATGATAGCCTATTAGGGTTTTGCGTCTTAAATATGTTATATGTGCCCTAGTGATAATTTATTCATTTTATGTGTATTATGATTTTTACCATGATAAGCATATCTAATATGTATTATATGTTGTTAAGTATGAGCTTATGTGATGATGGATATATTAGATATGCATATTAGAGTTTTATATGTAAAATATTAAATAAGGGCAAAATGGTCATTTGGTTTATTTGATAATTTATTTACATGATAAATTGGTTTAATTATTATTTTTTAACCTTTCCATGGCAACTTAATAAATAAAATGGATTTAGTAATTTAAGAGGATATTGATGTGGTAACTTTGACCTCAGGGGTATTTTGATTATTTTTGGCCTAATGCACCCAAAAGTGAATAATTGAGCTTAGGAAGACCTTAGTATATTTTTATGATTGACCTTAGTAATGATCTTGATTATAATTGTCTCAGAATAATTAGAAGTGAGTAAAATGGTTAAAGTATGGAAGTTGGATCTACATGATTTGTATGTGATTTTATAGTAACCTTTACAAAATATTAATACTTAAAGTGAAAGACCTTAAGATTAAGAACGGTGGCTCTTTGGGGGTCACTACCCTAAATATGTGGTTTAGCCCATAGTTGATTTTAGAATTTTGCTAGTGTGCCTTAATGCCCTAACCAAACCCTATATCTTACTCTATTATGTTTTATGGAATGATATACTTATGGCTTAGGTATCCTTGTCAGTAAGGTATTATGATACCTCCGTGTACCAGTGTGATCAGGGTACCTTTGCATCCTTAGGTTGATAGTCGGTAGGATACAGTGTTGCCTTGGCACACTGACATTACTGGAGTAACTTAGTGCCTTCAAGTTGATTGATCTCCCCTCGAGTATATAACATGGAAATGATTGATGGATTATTGGATCAGTCGATAGCAGCCTTTGTGCCTACCTGTGGTTTGGTGGCAGCCTTTGTACTTACTTGTGATTTGGTAGCAATCTTTGTACCTATGTATGGTTTGGTAATAGCCTTTGTGTCTTCCTGTGGTTTGGTAGCAGCATTTGTTCCTATCTATGGTTCAGTAGTAGCCTTCGTACCTGCCTATGGTTTGGTAGCAACCTTTATGCCTACCTATATTTCAGTAGCAAACTTTGTGCCTACCTGTGTTTAGTAGCTACCTTCGTGCCTATATGTGATGTAATGAATTATTATTGATCTATTCTTATGAACCTACCTATGTTATGAGATTTGTTAGGGTTGATGATAAGGTATGTTGCATATGGTTATTATCTTAGCCTTGGGTTGATGTTGTTTCTAACTATAACGCAAATAGCATCTCTTAGATGTTCCATGGGTAAGCTTTAGTTAATTTTAGATGAACAAGTATGAATAGTATATGAGCTCGGTGGTATATGGTACAAGAATAATCCTTGTATTTCAATTAATGCATGTATAGTTTGATATTTTATAATATGTATTATTATGATGCATGCATGTGTTCTATGCTAGTTTTTTTTATTATTATTATAAAGGGTTGCTCGGTACCATTATACTTAAAGGTTTCTTTCATGGGTCCTACATATTCAATGGACAATAGTCTTAGTAGGTCAGCTTTTGAGTTTAGTTGAAAGCCAGTAGTTTGGTTTGAGAGCCGAGGGTTATTTGGTGTCTTTTGGTTATATTTTGACACCTGTTTCCTTCTATATTTCTCTCTTTAAGTTTTGTAAACTGCAGACATTGCTTTTATCTAGAACAATAATTATTTATTTGTTCTCTCTATTTATTTTCTTGTAATCATGTAATAAATCTAAGTGGAGTAATTATTTTTGCGTTAACACTTGGTATGAGAATTATAAGGGTAAGCAGACTTGTACCAAGTGTGGTCGTCACACCCTTCATTTTTATTGTTTTAGTTTCCACGCTCAACTCTATAAATGAAATTTTTTGTTAGTAAATTTAGGGGTGTTACGGTTAAAGTTTCAAATTTCTAGCCCTATAGAGCTGAATGTATTTAATTAGATTTGTAGTATATAGTTATTTTCATTCGGTGACTATCTATTTAAAATTTAACTATCATCATCCATATGAAGGTTTGTTGGTTCATTTTGTAACCACTAACCTCTTAAGACTCAATACTTCTTATATAAATGTAGAAATTCATTTAATGAATGACCAACTACCTTTAATGCTAATATTTCTCTCTTTAGCCAATTGTCATTAATGCTCAAGGTTGAGCTAAATTTCAAAATCCCCCAAGCGTCTTTCAAGTAGGAGGTGCTTTCAACTTGTGTTCTTGTTTCTCATTACCGAAGCCTTCGTATCTCCCGTTCTCCACTATCCATTTCTTACTTACCTTTGGTATAAATAATCCATTCACTTACAACCACTCAAAGCCAATTTTAATCTCATATGCATAAGTTATTATTTAAAAAAAATTCATAACACTCATTTAAAATAGAAATACGACAAAAAAAATAATATTTCAAATACATCAGAGAAATATTCTTATCAAACTTTGATCATCCTTAATAAATTTAAAACATTTTGGAAAGAATCATTCGTAAACCAAAATGAAAAAAATAGAAGAAAATTAATTTCAAAAGAAAAATAATAAACAAGTTACTGAAAATTTTAATTTTAATTTTTTATAGATTTTCTTGACCTTTAAAAAACTCAAAGATGGAAACATTTCTACAATATAAATCATTAACATGATTTTAATTTAATACTTTAAGGGGATTTATAATTTAAAATAATTTATATTCATTAACGAAGTATAACTCTAAAATAAAGTCATAATTACATAATGATGTTAAAAACGGAAATGAATTTTAAATAATAAAACCAAAATATGTGTCTAAAATGGAAATTTAATTTAATAAAAAATCAAATCATATGAATTATCATAATCATAAAAAAATATACCTAGAATTATCTTTAATGACAAATGATTAAATTAATTTCAATATGAACTCTAAACAAGTGCTAAAATTGTAAAACTAATCAAAACTTGTCAAATATTTGTGAGAATCGTGATTTAAATGAAATAATCCAATATAATAAAAATTAAAAGTTGAAACTCATAAATCAAAACCGATATTTTATGCAAATGAGATTTTTAAAGAATGAAGTGTTACATATTAATCATCATTTTTATGGGTGTTACTCAATCGCACAAGTAAATGACGCCTTATTTTGTAGTTTATTGGTGAATTAATGCTTTTGATATGATTATTTATGGTAAATTCTTATTTAGGTTGGTATAGCATTTGATTACCTAATTATATCTCTCTCTAGAATTTTCATCCTCGATTTTTTTATGTACAAGGGAAGGATAAAATCTAAAAAGCTAAAGAAAATGAACAACCCTAGATATTAGAGCAGTATAGATATGTTCCTATAACTCAAACCACCAATAATATCAAACAAAAGATAGTCTTTAACAATAGAAGGGGGACCTTAGAAAATGCCACATCAAATTCTAAATCATGTCCCAAGTGAAATAAACCATCCACTACCTAATTTATCTCTCAATGTTGATGATAGATATAGCAGAAGGAGAACTCCTACATGAGGTTACGACAAACATCGATTAAGGAACAATTCAAATGATGAGTAGTACTTCCCTCCCTCAAAAGATGAACTACAACTTTTGACTCACTATAGATCACCTCGTTTTGGAGATTTCTAGACCTAACCCCATTCAATCTATGCTAAATGCTCCAAAACTCAGCCGTCAGAATAGTTTCATATTCAACATTGGCTGCAAAACCAAAGATCCATTGTCCTACATGGTCTCTAGCAACTGCCCGTGTCACAATCTTCCTAAGATTCTTGAGAGAATTGTCATCCACATTGATCTTCACTATGTTTCTAAGTGGGACAGACCAACCAAGGAGAGTGGCTACTGTATCCTTATTTGGTTTTTCAATTATACGAATTATGTGCCAAGCCCTAAACTCGTCACATGAAAAATTCATGATCTAAGAGGCTACACACAGTAGCCAAATCACTTCTCCATGGAAACAATATTATTTTCACTAATGCCAAAGTCTCTAGCAACTAACACTAAAAAGTAGAGCCCAAAGGGGTCCTCCAAGATCAGGCATTTCATCTTTCTTAAGTTACTCCACCACCATTCCTCCAATGGTCGTGTAAAAAAAATCTGGTGCACGTCTGTTGACAAAAGTACAAGTCACATTTTTCTAATATAATTACAATCTCTAAGGACATGAATAGTGGATTCATCACCATCTAGACAAATATTATAGGTTGTAATCCCAAGCTAGCTTCATACTTGTAGCTTTCTTAGAAAATTCCAACCATATAATTTTAAGGCCCTCATGATCTTCACTCCAACAAATATTTTTCCAGCGAATCATAGGAACTTTCCTTTGGTTTATAGTCTAACCCCTAAATAATTTATAGTACAATTTCTCAATCTCTTCATAGGTGCTTCTCATGAGGAGATAAATATGCATGAAATAATGAGAAATTAGCAAAATAACTAATTGTGTAAGAGTGATTCTTTTTTCCATTGAAAACCGGTGAGGTTACTATTTAAAAAGTTTTTTTCCTCACCTTATACGTGATGTGAGTAAATAAAGCCTTTCCTTTCCTACCCACATGATGCTGAGCTCTTATATAATTACCTAGACTATTAAATAAAGTAAAGCTAAAGATGGTAGTGACTTTATGGATAGTATTAGTATGCACATTCAGTGAAAACATAATAATTGATTTAGTCAAACTCACTCTTTGGAAAGCTGCAACTCTAAAATGCCAAAGGATCTCAAGGATGATTTGAATCTCACTTGCAAAGGTAGTACTAAAAAGTAGCAAATCATTTGTGTAGAACAAATGTGAAATTTTAAGTCCCCCTTGCATCTAAAATTGACCTCCATTTGTTTTTACCCACAACCTAGTGAATCTTGTGAGAGAGCCTTTCCATATAGAGAACAAATAGATAAGGATAAATCATATCTTCTTACCTAATACCCTAGGATGGGTAGACAGAATCAGACACATCCCCATTCCATATCAATCTTATTTTGGTAATGGAATACAAAACGAGATCAGTTTAGTTATCTTGTCCAAATGCTTTACCACTTCAAGAGTGACAATAATGAAATCCCATGATATTAGGTCATATGATTTCTCAAGTTTAACTTTAAGAGCCATGTAACCTATGGAAACTTTATTTCTCTTCATAATGTGAATTAATTCTTTTGCGATAATAATGTTATCGCTTGTTTGGCAACCCAATAATAAACAAATATTCTTTTGTGCAATATTGTGGGAAATAATGGGATTCAGCCTATTGGTGATGACTTTAGTAATGATTTTGTAAGTAACATAACACAAACTAATGGGTTTAAATTTACAATTGGACGTAGGATGATCCACTTTTGGAATCAAAGCAAGAAGAGTATCATTGATCTCGATTGGGAAAGCCCATTGTGGCCTACAATGCTTTAAAATAGTTGGAAAAAAAATTGGGCCATAACCATCGATGCTAGGACTTTAAAGTGAACATATTGAGAAAACTACTGACTTAGCATTTTCCATACTAACCGGTTTAACAAGATCTTTTATCTCTTATGGTAAAAAAAAAAAAAGGGGCAAAAGAGATTCGGGAGATCAGTCTCATGTAGTATCACACTTTTAGTTGTGTAAAGAATCTTAAAAACATTGGCAGCATGATCTTTTAGAGCCACCTCATCAAAATGCAAATCCCATTAACAAAATTCAAACAAGACACATGACTCTTAGCTCTCTTACCAATGGAAATAAGATGAAATTATCTAGTTTTTTTGTCATGCAACATAGTCACCTTCATATTAGATTTTTGGAATAATAGAACTTGCTCCTACAAAATGGTGGACATAAGCTCATCTAAGAGTCTCATTTGAAGCCTAACTAGATTGTGAGAAACTGCTCTACCAAAGCCTTCTAGGCCCTTTGTATTCTAGCCATAAGTATTAACATCCTCCTAAAAATTTCTCCAACTACTTCTTTCTTTAAAATTGAGATTGTATCCAAACAATCATTAAGGGAATTCAGTATATTAGAATGGCACTTCTAGCTTATCTTAATAAATTCTAGAATACTTTGCTTAGTGAGCTAAGTTAATGCTAAATTTGAAACGTTGTCTACGTGTTTCTTAAGAGGCCTCTTCATAAAATTGTAGGAGGAGAAGGTGGTGATTTGACCACATTCACATAAGGTGTTTGATCTATACACCAGGAAATCAATTCCTCCTATCATCATTTGCAGCAATCTGGTTAATCTAAGAGCTAATACCCCTACCACCTACTTTCCCATGCCAAGTGTACTTGGGTCTGAAGAAACTCAAATCATACTATGCACACTGCTATAATATCTCATTAAATAATTTTTAATTCATAAATTACTTGTTACTCCTACCTCTTCTTTCTTCCAAAGAATACACACCAATGAAATTTTTGCTAACAACTTAAGGCATCAAAAAAATCTTAGAAATGTTAATGGGATCTTCCTAAAGCTCTCCCCTTAAACTAGCATGTAAGGATGCATAGACACAAACCAGGAGGAACTCTAGACCAACCTAAGGCTTAACATAACATGGATGTGCTGGTCAGAAACATCCAACACCTTCATCTAAAATATGTCATCATCCTAAAGCAACCAAATACCAACCTTGAGAACTATAGCCTTAAATCTAGTGTTCTTGGAAAACTTTATTAACCTACCACTTCATCCGCTTTATCACCACTTATTTTAGTATCCATCAACACAGTATCCTTAACCTTATGGAGCCAACAATATCGAATAAATGACTAAAAAACAGAACTTACTACAAGCTCCTTTAACATTCCAAAATAAATATCTATAGTTATCCTTATTCAACATCATTTTAAGGAGGAGAAAACCAAAAAAAAGTACAAACATCAAGTTAGTAGGAACAAACCTTAATCATGGGATCCAATTTTGTTTAGAGCCTCTACTCTAACTTCCTTATTAGGAGTTTCTAGTCCAAACATGACTTGATGGTTTGTTTTGCTACCTCGTTCCCTAGGACGCCATAGTCCCACCTCCCCCCAAGGCTATTAGAAGAGATGGAAGGTAATAACTTCCATCCCATCTTCCATGCTCCCTTTTTATTAAGGTCTTTAAATTTTTTAGGTTACTTGCTTTTACCAAATGTTACAGTTTTTGGTTAGTGGCTTCCTAATATGCGGATTAATAATTGACTCATGCACTGGCTCTACTATCCTCAATTAATTTGTCATTTCCTTTATTCAAAATAGGAGTTGTGGGGATCCTAAAGGACATAAATTATTCCCTCTTATTTTCTTAGAATTCTTTCAACTTAGCAAGAACTGAAAATCTTGATTCCAAGGGAGCTTCCTTCCTAATTTTTTTTCTACGTATTAGGCACATATTTTGTCACCTTTTTGGTAGCCAAAGAATTTTTAGAAGTTTCTCTTGCTCGTAGTTGTCGTCTTCCCCTACTGACGACCAACATCCATGGGCTAAAGTGAGAATCCAATGGTTGATCCATGCTTCACTCATCATCAACTAAGATCTCAAAATTTCTCCTATCCTCCTATTCCTTTATTACAAGAATAGTAGTAGAGGACATGCAATTATCACACACATAGCTAGCTCTACCATAATGGCAGCACAACATTTGAATACCTACCCTCATATTCAAGATTGTAAATCTAAGTGCTGAGAAGGAACTTAGGAAGGAATAGGTGTTTCAAATCAATTATCCCCACCATACAAGTGAACTTACCCTTAGACATCTTAGACATTATGTGTCCATTTTTATAAATTTATCAATGAAATCCCTGATAGCTTTCATTCTTTCCATATCTCCATATTATTCCATAAAAAATTATGAGATTTTAACCCATGCAAAAGATAGGTAATGGATGCCATTGAAACCCAAAAATCTAACATCCATTTATGGACTATAAGATATTGTTGGAACACCATCCAAGGGCCTTTGGTTATGACATGTTCATAATCTTCCCTATTTTAGAGTTTGAAAAGGAAGAATCCATTTCCTAATTCAACCAATTCATAGGTTCCTTCTAACACCTACATATCACCCAACTTGTGGCTTAGAGCTTCATATCAAAGAGTTTGACCCATACATTTTACAACCAAACATATTCTCCAAGGTCGCTAATGTTTTTTTTTCTCTTCTATAGAGAGACAAATTTGGGGCTATGGAAAGTCCAAGATTGACGGATCATCCATGCATTCCTCATCCTCCATATCCTTAATTTATTTCCATTGAGCATAATTCCTTGCTGAGTATTACATGTGATTGATCTAGCTACTCATAATCTTTAGGAAAGAGAACCCTTGAAGCTAAAAATTTTGAGGTACTAGTGTATAGAAACTTTCATTATTATTGAACTTGTGGAGCTATCTTGAGCCAGTAGGGGATTCTTCAAGAATTTTTTGGGATTAGAGATCACTAGCTAAGTGTTTAAAATTCTTGTGGAAAGATGTTGAAGCGTCGGTCATGGAAAATATTTCATGGTTTGGGGTAGTGAATAGGGGGATTCAGGTAGGTGATCATTCGAGACAATCTCAATTTTTTAAGGAAATGAGTTGTCTTCTATTTTCTATTTCATAATCTTATATCATTATAGGATTAAGTGCTTCTCCTACCTAATCTCTAGGCAAATGTTACATTTTAGCATTACAATCGCCATAGATTAGTCATAGAGAATACCTTTTCGTGCTGGATAGAGCGTAACACCCATTTATTTATTATTATTGCTTCGGCAAAATGAAAATTTTTAGTTATAAATTTTTGGGTGTTACAATATATTTGGCCCTATAAGGGGTATGCATACTTAAGTAGTTATGTTTTTGGCTAAGACAACTAGGGATAGTATCATTCGTTGACTAGATTATTATGGTGTCTTTAATTCTCCATCATCAAGTTAATATAATTAGTTGACTGTGATTACAATAATAGAATAAATGATTAATGGTTCTTGTTTATTCTTGTGCTTTGTATCTCATTAACCCATACATGATGTTTGATTGCCTTATTCATAATTGTGCTACCATATGATGCATATTCTTATTGTATTATTGCATGATCTACTATTTTAATCATATATGGACCTTATGTGCATAATACTATCTCTTTATGATAGTTGTGTTACTCAGTATAATTTATGCACCGATACTAAACTTTTGTAGGCATTATATCATAAGTATTTGATGATGATCCTACTTACTTTGAGGAGGTCCTTTGGTTAGAGTGATTTAGGTTTATAATCAGGGTTAGAGTGTAGAGTTATAGTTATCTGGAGTTGAACATGTCATGTGACCTAGATTCCAAATATTTCTTATGGGCTCTGTGCCCCTTTTGTTTCCGCTCTCTTTATGTCTCTATCATGTATTATCAAAAGCATATACTTTGTACTTTGTTCTTATGTTTATTTTTTCAAAGTTTTTCACTGTTTCTATCGCTTTTAGTAATCATTGATTTATTTTTCATGAAAGTTTTAGCCTTATATTTGGTGTAGCAAAGATATGGGCCAAGCTTATACTAAATGTAATGGTAACACATGTTATCTCATATTAGTAATTATGCTTGAAGATAAAGTTTCCACAGTAAATTTTGGGGTGTTATACATGTAACATATGGTATACTAGTTATGTATGATTACGATTTTAGACATTAAATGAGATTTAGGTATAGAAAAACTTAATATAGTAGTTTACCACTTATAAAAAAAATTAGAACTATAATATCATGATATAATTTTTGTTTTAATGTTATTTAGCCTTGGTATGATTTTTGTTTGATTACAAAAGTGTTTGGCATTTTGGTGGTTAAAAATGTAGTAGTATGAATAGTCTAAGTAATAAGGATGCCATAATTTAGAATTTTACAGATATGTTACCCATATTTACTATGATTATTATAATGTGTTGGAGTCTTGATGTAAGTATCATTTGTTAGTAAATGGCTTAGTGTTCAATATAGTTTAAAATGAGCATAGAAACTATAGGGGTTTAATTGTCATTTTATGTGTTTGTTATTGAATTTATATTATGCTTTTTGTTTAACTATATTTGGTATTATGTGTTTAAGTGAAGTCTTGAGTTTGGTGAATTAATAATTTTGTTTGCATGTTTTGTTGCATGTTTAATCATTAGGATTTTTCTAAGGGTAATGCAGTTTTTTTCCTTAGGTGGTTGTGTTGATAAGTGTTTTAATTTGGTCCTATGAGTTTTTATAATTATCTTGGAATGTTACAAGCATCAAAATGAATTCACATTATCAAAGTAAGTGGTAATGTCAAGTGAGCCTTAATGGCAACTGGCATTACAAGTGGAAATGTAAAGTGATTAGTGCATTGTAAGTGAAGTGTTTAAGTTGCTTGTTTGTTATATCAACCAAAGTCATCCTATATCTACTCTTCATAAGTCTAATATACCGGTCTATATGGTGTATGTGTACTTTAGGTTAAAGTATCAGATTGTGATCCTTATGTGCATTATACAGTTGATGAGACTCGTCCGATTTCTTAAAAAATGATGGTGAGTTTCCTATTCTCAAAATGAATCATTAACTAGTATTGTGTGGTCGGTAAATGAAGTTCCTAATATGGCTTTTCATTTAAAGTCATGTCCTTATGTTGTGATTTGTAATCGCATGTTTAGTGTTTCTCGTATATCGTATGTTCGTTATATTATATGCATAATCTTATGCGGAATACTATGCCTTTGTGTTCTTTTATGTATTAATTATGCTATATCTTTTGAGCAAATTATATTACTGAGTATGTTATTGGACTAAATACCTTATTATGGTCACTGTTTATCCCCACAAGCAAATGACACTCATATTGTTTTGGTCATAAAGGTTGATGTTGATGACTTTGATGTGATATTTGTGAATGGGAAATATATTATAGGTTTGGGTGTGGTACTCTAGTTATCTGGGTGTTGCTTCGTGACTTTGAAGTTCTATGTTTCTCTTTATCATATTTTTTATTTTGTTATAATCTTTTATCATTTAGAATCAAATGTTTCTCACACTTGATCACTAGGCATAAGTTAATTTTAGTCTTACATCCAATAATGGTTAGACATAGAGAGTATTTTATCTATGTTAGATGTAGCAGTAATACTCACTATTTTATAATTATTTTTCTGCAAAATAAAATTTTTTAGGAATAAACTTTGAGGTGTGATAGTAAATTTGTCGGTAGTTCCCTTGGTTGTTGTTTATGATGTCAAAAGTGATTTTCTTCTACTTAGTTATCTTTAGATTATGTACATTGAAGGATATTTGAGGTAGCTAATGGGTAGCCATATAAAGAATGGATGATATTTTGTGTAACTAATTTAGGAAAATAAATAAGTAGAACCGAGGAGCTTACGAAAGAACCAGTAGCATAGGAAAGAGAGGGAAGGGGCAGGAAAGAAAATAAATTTGCTTTTTTATTTATTTTAAGCTACTCAAAGAGTAGCATTCATTGTAGATGCTCTTAGTATTTTATTTTTTTTACATTCTTTATATATATATTTAATATCTGAATATATATTCCTTCTTTACTAATTTCTTATTTTTTTATTTATTATAAAAAATTATTTCACAAAAAAAAATAAGAAATTATTTTTTATCGAGATTGTGAATAAATAATAAAATTTAGTAAACTAAATCAATTCTATTTAATTAATGAATTACATAATCCTTAATAGAAGCAATTTTATACACATGTTTATAAGATTTTTTTTAAAAAAAAAAAACTGCAGCCATACAAAAATAATATTATTTTAAGGGAAGGGAACAGTTTTTTAATCAGAATAATTATCAAACATGTGTACCTTATTGTAACCGTAAGTTTGTTTCTTTATGAACTAAAACATATTTCAAATAGCTCTTCTTAACAAGGTTCCATTAAGAAAGGTGTATATCGTTAATCAAGTTAAAGATTCAACACTCTTAACAAAAAATACCATGAATTAGCATCTTGAAAGTATGTTTCCCTGAATCGGTTGAACGAACGTACGTAACTAATCAAATTGTCGAAAATCCACTATGCATGGAAAAATGAAATGCATTTTTCTGTTTCAAAAAAAAAAATGATACACTATAATAATATTAGAGTATATGGGTACATTTATGTAAATACATTACCCCCTCCCCCAGCAGGTAAGGTTTTCTAGCCAGCAGATGATATTTTCTATTCCTTGAGATAATGAAATTCAATTATTTATTATGTTCGGTGTATGCTTTAGTGATATACTCTTAATACTTTTTTGGTATTAAACAATAATTATTTTAATAATTTTATATTTTTTTATAAATTAATAAATTTAGGTTTAAAATTTTATTGATATTTTTATTAAAAAAATAAAATATTTAATATATAGATATTGAAAAAACTTATAAAGTTAAAAGAAAAAAATGAATATAACTTTTTTTTAAATATTTTTTTATCTGAAATTTAGTATTAGTAAGACTTTTTTGTTGAAGCAGAAGATTTCCGTCATTAGCAGATCTGACCTCACTGCAACCGCACTTCACGGGTCGTACCTAAGACTAATATATGTAATTTTGAGTAATGGTAAATAATTATTTATTGTCGTCGTTGTTGTCGAGTTCTAGGGGTAGAAGTAAAACTAAGGATACGATGAAACTCAGAAGAAACGCGTTGAAACTGACAGAAGTCAAGTAGTCTAAATTGTCACGCACGAATGTGGAAAAAATGATTAGGTTCGCACCGATTGACGTGAAATAAAAACAAAAACAAGAAGAATTAGGGGACGATTTGTATTCCTTTGGTCAGCTTCATTATTTGCGTGTGACTACATGATTGATCTTGTCGTCTCAACTACTGCCGCGCTACATACTCGTACTGCAAATTGGGCATGGTGCTACCGACGAGGTCTTAGTTTAATGATAAAAATTACTCCAGTGTATTTAAGTAGTTTAGCATTTAAGTTTGACTTCTTCGATGTCATTGTGTTTACCTATTGTTTTATATGTTGACTATCAAAGTTGCTTTTACATGTTGAATGCTAAGATTAATATTTTTTTTAATCTATTTTAAAACATATTTACTGTTAGGAAATTAGAATATTACCATTGCTTTTGAGAGGAATATTTAGTCATGTCAAATCTATGTATTTATGGGCATAGCTTTAGGTTGGTAAACGTTTGTTCAAATCTTTGAGTTTATAGAAGGCCAGACTCTTATACTTGAATATATAAACTACGATTATATTCAATAAAGATCGTAACTTTCCCTCTCATAATAATTTTGTATGGAATCAGAGCACGAGCGACCAGGATTGCCAATTCTTGCTTGATGCCATGACAGACGAAGAAGGGTTAAAGAAATCAACCATCCCTCATGGAGGAGGACATAATGAACACGACACTGCAATACGTGCAAGTGTGACCTACATTTGTTTCATCTAGGGAAGCAAGTACATCGTAGGAGAATGATAAGGATAGGGGTGGATTGATAGGGCTAAACTAAGAATAATGGCAGACCATATTAGTACTTCTGAAGGTTCAAAAACTAGGTACTTCTCATTGCCTAAACGGTCATACTAGTGACATAGGGTGGATTATTGATAATAGTGTAACAAATAAACTTACCGTGTGACAAATGGCTAAGAAACGCTAGCCTGTCTTATAAGGCTTCCTGATGGAAAAGAAACCAACACCATAATGGAAGGAAGTGTTGTGCTTAGTGATAAATTAAGACTTAGTAACATTCTTTATGTGCCCAAATTGATATGTAGTTTGATATCTATGTCATAGTTAATCCGTGAATCAAACTATGTCGTTCAATTCACTAATCGACTTTGTGTGATATAGGAACAAACCTCAAGGATGTTTATTGGAGTGGGTGGGCAAAAAGATGGGCTTTACTACTTTCGAAATGTTTCCCACACAACAAATATGAAGCTTGATGGCACAACATCATTTGACTTGTGGTACAAGCATTTGGGGTACCTTTATAGAGAAGATCATCAAGTTGGTTCCAGTAGTTAATTATGATAAAGATAGGGAATCTCTAAATAAAGTGTATGATATTTGTTAGCGAGCAAAGCGGTGTTGGGATAGTTTTCCTTTAAGTGAAAGAAAGACAACCTAAATATTTGAAATTATACATTGTGATCTATAGGGTCCATATTGGACACCATCTTCTTGCGGTGCCTATTATTTATTAACAATAGTGGATGATTGTTCGAGATGGGTTTAGATTTATTTGTTGGTAAGAAAAGGAAAGGTATATTGTTTCTTGTTGCATTTCATAGCTATAGTTGATCGTTACTTTAATAAGAAAATTAAGACTATCTACAATGATAATGGTACTTAATTTATGTGTATAAGAAACTATTTTTTCAAACAAGGAATTGAATTTTAAACATCATGTGTTCGTACTTCCCAATAAAATGGATATGTAGAATGAAAACATAGTCATATCCTAAATGTAGCTAGAGCTCTACAATTCCAATGGAATTTGCCTATTGAATTTTGGGGCAAATTTATGTTGACAACCAAGTACCTTATAAATCGTGCTCCATCCCCAACCTTGAATATAGAAGGCTTTATGAGATTTTACATGATAAATCACCTAATTATGCACATTTGTGAGTCTTTAGATCATTGTGTTATGTGCATAATCAAGGTTTAGAAAAGAACTGTCATTAAAACATACTTTTTTTTATTAAAAATTGTGCAATTTTATTATATCCCACATACATGGTTGTATATTTAAATATTTAAAATCTACAATGTGGAAAACAACACCAATTCATGCATATATTCCTCCCAAGAATAGAAATTAGTAGGCGTACTATAAGTCAGTATCTCTATACTCTAAATTTAAAGTTCATAGACTATAAAACCTAACTATATATCAACAGCTAATAAACACCTACATCTATGCATGTGCATTTCAAATTGCGTTGTAGAACATTAGACAGATGAGATGCAAACCTGACCATGAATATAGGTCCTTAATACTGAGTGTGTGAGGGAACGAATTTTGTTCATTCATCTCTAACTTCATCATCTGCATATTTATGGCATTGTGCATATCCACTAATGAAAAACTACAAATTGATATGACTCTATCATTTTGTTAGTAATTAATATGTCATAGATTAATTAATGAAAAAATATGGAAAAAGAACATGCTTGGCTTAGATATATATTCACAAATTTATTGTTGGGTTTAAGATCCATTTCTCTACAAACATATTATCCACAATTATTACCATTTCACTATTGTAGACACTATAAAATGAATCTAGTTAGCTTTTTATTCTATTAGATATTAATTGGAATTGAAATAAAATATAAAATAATATAAAATGCTTATCTTTCTGCATACCTTTATAGGTTCATACTCAAGATTTCTTGGGTTTAGCACACCATTTCCACCTCTCTTTATATTCGTCGTCCATAATACCCTAATAAATAAATTTGATACACAATATTATAACTTTATATACCTTAAAAATTAATGTAGAATATATGCATAAATAAGCTAATGAAGTTAGAAGTATACTAACATGTCAATTAAAAATTCTCCTTTAGAATGAGCAACAACAAAAGGAATAGAATATTTTCAAAGGGAATAAAACACATATACTTTGTTTTGATCAGGATAGGAGGCATACAAAACCTAATGTTCACTTGCAAGGTGAGGTATGAGATAAATCTTATAGTTGAACCCCTTGCTTAAAATGCGATCTACTATATAGTTTATGCGTCTTCTCTCACTCATTGTTGTACTGTCACATATGTATTATAGACACAAAAACACAATAGAGGACATGATCCACTCTGGTGCAATACGGCTAGCAGCTAACTTATGGATGCCAATAACAAAGCATATTCATTAATAACTAATAACTCATATATATTTGTGTGTGTGTGTGTGTGTAACACGCCTATTTTTCACTAATGAAAAATTTTGTTAAAACAAATTGCTGAAGCATAAAGTACTTAGAAAAATGGGATGTTACTGCCTTACCTAACATAGGATAGGCGTTTGCTGCCTATATGATATTAGATATAAGGCTAAACCATTCAAGCACTTAAACAATAGAGTGAGAAAAATAAAAGTTTAATTAAAAAAATTATGAATGTGTTTACATCAGAGGACTCTAACGGGTTCCAATTAAATCATTATAAAATACATGCAAAGAGGGTATGGGTTTATAAACATTATTGAGAGAAGATATCCCAATTATTACCATGGTATACTATGAATATATATATATATATGACATCATAAAAGTATACAAATCAACGAAAAGTGTTAAATATATGATATGGAATAATACTTACTTTACATATACAAAAACACTCATTGTTGACAACTATTTATGCTTATAAATTTTATTGATATCCTCCACTGATACCATGTCAATGGCGTCATCCCTCAACATCCTTGGAAAGATATCCAATTATAATTAGATTACTACCAAGGTATTTTTGGGTATAGAAATATAGCATTATCAAAGTTGGTGGTAGTTGGTGGGGTTCTTATAGTTTTTGTTTTTCCTCTGAATATGGAATCTTTTATGGAGCAAAAAAATTTTATAATCTAGCTCTCTTTCCTTTCTCGGGCCCTCTTTTGTTTTGCTACTTCCACTAATAACTCTCTTTCCCTTTGTGTTAGGAGAATTCATATTTTCTGATTCCATAATTCATAGTATTAAATGGAATATAATGATCATATATATATTAAAGAAGGTATAAACAAAGTATGTAACATGTTAGGTATATAATGATAATATATATATATATAATATGTGGGTCAATGCACGAAGCTTTCATGAGCTTCCAAAACTGTGGTTGTCTCATCACATTCTTTATAATAAGGCAATGGTACATCTCAAATCATTAGAATGTTAATACATAAAGGCCTCATATCAGACGCCAAGATAGGCTCATGGACCTCGTATATGATGTGTACCCTTCTTTTCACAAAAAGAGTTGAGGAGTCAATATCTAACAATTCACATTTATGCAAACTTTTGAATAAAATACTACATATTGTTAATTATTGAGTTGACACTTGATATATTTTATATATAGCAATTCATATTTTGATATACCTACCTCAAGAAGAGAATAAAAACATGTATTAACTTCACAACTATCTCTAATGCTAAGAGAGAGCAAGAAAAAAAAATTATTGTTTTTTAACCAGCGCTGCGCTCTCTTTGAAATGGATCCCTCCTAACTGCCCAGAGGAGAAGAATAGGTAAGGATGAAATTACACTGAGTATGTGAAGTGGATCATTTGTATTTTAATCAGATGGCTTATTCTGTTGAGATTTGTAGGAGGCCAACTCTTTCTTCATTATGATCATTCATTCAAATACCATATTTAATTTTTGACTCAGGAGAGCCGTTTTGTCATTGGTATTCCGAGGTCCATGTAATCAACCATATGTGCTTGTTCTCGTAACCCCTATGTCTTCCAAAGTGTTCTTCAATTTTCGTTACTTGTGACATAATGCTATATTGAACTATAACTTCAATAGAATATGATGTTTCAAGCTCATCCTGTATTGTATATAATTTAGAATATAAGAATAAATATAATATAATAGTTTTCTCTAAGAAAATTAACTAGGGTTAAGGATAGCTTCAAATTTACAATTCTTTTGGCAACGGCTTGTATATATTCATTAAGATATCCATCTTTTGTTGCTCTAGCCTTCTTTCATAATATACCAATATTGATGGATGAGGTGAATGGATCATTGCCCTGAGATAAAAGATGTAATTCCAAAATATGCACTTGAATTAGCAATATGATTATAACACTATGTACATAAAGATTTAAACACATAAATCAAAATGTCATATTAACTCTTCTTCAAGGCTTACATAGCCTTTTCAAACCATATTTTGGCGGATAGTATCTTGGTTAGCAATTTATTTATTTTTTGTTATCAAGTAGTGCCATTTTATCGACAAGAAATTAAATAAATTACGTAATATTTTTCAGCAACATATTATACCAACATGCATGCATACATTTATAGTACTTTTTTTTAATATCAAAGGCATCAAACTATAGCCATGCATGAATATATTTATAGAGGAAAATACCCAACCTGCAACCAAAAAATATAACAACATAGCACTAGAGGCAAACACATATCATACAAAAAAAAACACATAATACCAACTAAATACAATGCATTCATATATTTATAATGGAAGAAGAAAGAAAGAAAAAAATGACTACCTAGTTAAATATGATGGTGCAAGGTAGTTAATATAAGAACAATCATCAACACTAGAGTAAGAAACAACTCCACAAATAGAACAATACAGGCAATGGTAGAGCAACAAATGACAACAAAGGGGCAGGCAGGACAGGAAAGAGGGAGCACAAACCAACAGTGGCATGCAACCTTGGCCGAGAGTAAGAGAGAGAAAATGGCAACGACCAAAAGAAGGAGTAAGGTAGTCTTCGACAGGCATGAGTGAGGCAACGGTGGCCATCAATGGGCAAAAGGAGGACACCGTTGATAGGAAAAAGGACAAGGAGGAGTGAAAGTAGGAGAGAATATCTGAAAAAGGCATAATGAGAAAAGATAAATGGAACGCTAAATTTTGTGTCCATATTTTAATAACAATTATATTTATAACGGTTATTAAAATATGGCATTTTTTTATCAAAAAAAGGGCGGAATTTTTTTCTTTTATTTTATTAACAATTTCTATTTAGAAATATATCAAAAGATTCTCTGTGTTTTTATGCTTAAATTTTTACGTATTTATCAACAGTCTCCAACAAAACCATAATTTATGTGCCATTATTAATTGATGATTTTATAGTAGTGGTGGTCACCACTACTTGTGAATTGAAATAGTTAAAGGGACTCTTGCATAGTTCGGGCATCTTTCTTACTTGTGTTATGAGACTTTATAGAGACAATCTATCACTTCTTCATATTGCTAGGAACCCTATATTCTATAAGCACACTAAGCATATTGAGGTTTATTGTCATTCTCTGCACAATGCTATTATCCTTACTTTGTTTCTCCTCATGTTACTAAGGCTCTCGGGCTACAGACAATTTGACTTCTTCCTTGGTAGGTTGGGCATTTAGGATCCCATGCTCCAACTTGAGGGATTGTTTGGATATTACAACTGTGTATGAGAGGACTATTCAGTCTGGTTAAAAGCAAAAGTCCAGTTTAACCTTTGTATTTATAGAAGGATGGACTCTAATACTTGTATATATAACCTAAGATTCTATTCAATAAAGATCAATGCTTTCCCTCTCATAATACTTTTCTCATTTAATAAAAATTAATAATATAAATATTAATAAATTACGGTCTAAAATTTGTGTTTTAAATTTGAAACGCTTTGGCAAGTCGTACTTAATTAAGAGCAGGTACAACAGTTTTCCAAAAATTAGTTCAATCTTAATTTTGCACTATAAAAAGCTACTTTATAAGCGAGGCCATAGTATTCTAATTGTTTTTTTTTTGTTTTAAATTACAAATTCTGATGCATGGGTTGAAGGACGTATACCAGTTTTCTTTTAGAACCTGATGTGCACAACCTAAGGGATGGCCGGAGATAAGATATCATGACCCACTCTGCGTTTTTGTCCACTACCTTAAGCATCAAACGTGCCTTAGTCGTCCATGTCCAAAAAAGGAGTCAAAAATACTCTATTTAAGCTAAGTCCAACTAACAGTCTACGCTTATCAGTAAGAAAAAACGGGAACTTCGCTCTCTTCTCTTTCTCTGATACAATGATTATTAGCACGTGAACACCAGTGGTGATTATGGGACACCTTTGAGTTGATTATTAGGTAAAATAGAAAAGAAGTTAATTAGTAGTAAGAACTAGTAATCACACAGATGGCCAAAAACTGATGACATTTTGACTGCAGACAGATGCGCGATCGTAACCACCGAAGACCTAATAATCCTGGGGGGCAGATCAGCAGCATATACATGCATGGACCTCATATCAGGTTAAGCCTTCCGTTAGTTTAGACTCTCGCTGATATACACCTGGTGTGCTTCTTGGGATGCGCTAAAAATGGTACAGAGGAACTGCTTCTGGGTATCTAGCTAGTATCAGCGGCTGCCTTAATTGGCTTCCGCGTGACCATTGAAATCAGAGAATCTGTCCGGATCGAGGCTCATGACCCCGTTATTAACGCACATATGATATTGAAAAAAAAGGTTGGAAATCAGTGTTCTAGAAGTTTAACTTCCTTTCGTCATTTTCCACCTGCGTTTCCGGATATTAATTTCCTCTGGTTCTTCTATGGAAACAAGCTAGCTCGGTTTGAATGTATAATGTTACTATTTCTCCACCTAATTTAACGACTATGTGACTTTTTATTGCAGCTACTAATTAAGTAAACTTTGCTTGCGTCAAGGGACCATGAGGTTTAGTTGATGGTAATTAGCTAACCCTATTATATATGCTCCTAGCCCCTTTGAATAGGCAGACTGCCAATTATGGATGCATGCAATATCCCTGACTGGTAGGAACGAGGTGCCTGACTTTTCCCAGGCATGATGTGTGAACGTAGAGTCGTGTTTGCATTCAAACACTTCTCTTCCAACGAAGTGCCTGGCACTAAAGAAATATTGATGGAAAAAGATACGGGTTGATGTGATAATTTAATGATTAAGGTGGATGTTGGAAATACTATAGCTTTTGAGCTCATATCTCTCCATATTTATACACTATCATGGCGCGGTGAATTGTCCGTACTAATAATAATAGTAAAAAAAGTACCGGTGTATACATATAGTAATTCATATCTCTTACATAGTGTCTTTGATGAAATAAAGGAATATATTTTTATGGGAATACTTTTCTATGTCTATGCTTGAATTTATGGTATTTTTTCCCCTCGAAATGGTTTAATTTTTATTCCAAATATTCGTATACCAGTGATCTTTTTCACCCAACACCTTCGTACCGAACGTCCCAAAGTCAGCTTGTGATGTGTCGTTGTTGGTGTTTTTGCTTCCTGTCTTGATTAAAAGGATACGATGCACATGCACAGCCGTACTCACATATACAAATGGCACAGGCTGCCAAATCCCTTCCTGCTCCCGGCTCGACTACAGCTAACAGTCAAAACCCGTAAAGACCATGGTTTGGAAGAACTTAATGTTACGGGGATTTAAAATATAGGATGATATTTTAAAGGTAATATTACCATAATAATTTACTTTTAGGATACAACACAATATTTATAGGAGATCATTTCAATAATTATATTAACAGACTTCAACTAAATATTTCAAAATTAATTTTTTTAATCCAAAATTATGATGTATTTATACTAGTTAAAAAGTTACAATAAAAATGTATGTCTTTTTTTAAACTTTAGGACTCTTCATTCGAGTCATCACAACTCTTCAAATAAATAAATTAATTTTTCAGATTATGGGTTATTTAAAGAGTTACAATGAACAGATATGTTCGTTTTTAAAGTTAATAATGCTTCATTCGAATCATAACAACTCTTCAATTAAATTAATTCATTATCAAAATTATGGATTATTTGAAGAGTTATAATAAAGAGATATGTTCCTTTTTAAAGTTCATGACTCTTCATTCATGTCATCATAATTCTTCAATTAAATTATATACTCACATATATTATATTATAGTCTACTATAATAACCTCCCACTAGACTATAATATATATTTGCCTATTTAACAACATAATATTATGCTTAAGAAAATGTATCTTTTGATTTAAAACAATCCGTAGCTTTAGTATTTTAAAATTTTAATGAATTTAGTAGTGTCTGAAGATTAAATCAAAACTTCTTCGATTAAAACATAAAATACTATGCACATAATATCATCCAATATCTTAATATGTCTCTGACTATTGTAGCACTATTATAGCCATGTGCTAACCCAGTTCATGGATATTTAGAAGAGTTAAGTCCTACAAACCTCTTATTGAAGCAGCACTAATTCTATATCTAAATAGGTAGAGTTCCTTTATTTGCACATACATAAATGTAAAGCAAATTTTCTCTATTAAGAGTTATAACTCATCCTAAATACAAATACAACACTTACGAACACTGAATTAATGTTCCATAAGGATTTTATCAATAACTTGTTCTTACCCATTAAACCTTTAGCTAATATCACTAAGCAAGGTTGGGTTCTAATTACTGGTACTTTCATAGAATTTCAATCCCATTCCACTCGATATGACTTTCTTACCATATCTCTTGGTAATCCTTTTGTAAAGGGATCTACTAATTTATTATCCGTTTTAACATAAGAAATAGTAACAATATCATGTGAGACCAATTCTCTCACATACTCATGTCTCACACTTATATGTCTAGATTTTTCATTTAATTTAAACATAATTATATGCTTTAAACATAATCGTTTCACTATCTTAATATATTGAAATAGCTGGTATAGGTTGTGGCCACAACTTTATTTTTGTTAACAAATTTTTTAGCCATTCTACTTCCTTGCCTATAGCTGCAAGGGCTATAAACTCCGACTCTATAGTTGGATGTGTAATAAATATCTATTTCTTTGAGACCCAACTAAAAGCACATCTTATTGATGTGACAATCCATCCTATTGTGGAGTTATTATCATTATCATTTATTGTCCAACTAGCATCGAAATAACCTTCTAGTACATCAAGAAAAGAGGAATAAGTTAATGCTAAATTGGATGTTATTTTAAGATATCTTAATATCCAAATTATTCCTTTCTAATAATCATTACTAGGATTACTTGTATACCTCAAAAGTTTGCATACAAAAAATGTAATATTTGGTCTTGTGTAATGCATGCCATACATAAGACTCCGAATCTCACTAGCATATTCTAACTATGCAACCCCTTAGCTATCATTGGTTGAAAGCTTTATAATAGAATCACATGGAGTATTTGCTTGTTTCACTGTGATATAAGAATACTTCTAAAGTAGCTTATTTATGTAGTGAGACTGACTTAAAGTAAACCCTTATCATCTTCAATCCCCAAAATAGTATAAACTTTATTAAGATCCTTCATCTTAAACTTAGAAGTTAGGTATTTCTTGGATTCACTCACATCAAGGATGTTGTTACCAAATATCAATATGTTATCTATATAAAGACAAATTATAACTCTATAGTCTTTGGTGAATTTAGAATATATGCATTTGTCTACACTATTATGTTTGAAACCATTTGACAATATTGTTGCATCAAACTTATCATGCCACTATTTTGGAGCTTGTTTCAAACCATATAATGATTACACTAGTTTATAAACTTTCTTTTTGTTACCTAGAAGAACAAATCCTTATATTTGCTCCATATAAAATTCTTCCTTGAGATCTCCATTCAAAAATACAGTTTTGACATCCATTTGATGCACATAAAGCTTATATATGGATGCTAGCGCCAAAATAACTCTAACAGAAGTTGTCCTTGTTACCAATGCATAAGTGTCAAAATAATCTACACCTTCCTTTTGCATAAATCCTTAAGCTACCAATCTTAATTTAAATGTTTGTATATAACCATCAATATCATATTTTCTTCTAATTACCCACTTACAACCAATAGGTTTATATCCCAGAGGAAAATGCACTAAGACTCAAGTATTATGAGATAATATTGAATCTATCTTATTACTTATAACTTCTTTCCAAAAATCCACTTCTATAGATGGTATTGCTTCACTAAATTATTTGGGTTCATCTTTAATGTTAAAGGTCATGGGTTTTTTATTCAACACTTTGGTTCCAGTTCCCTTAACCAAGACAACTATTAACTAAGTTGAAACAATGTCAAGACACAAGGACTTCTCTTTTATTGTCCTTTTACTTCTTTGAGGTTCACTTACATCCTTGGTTTGCTTCCTTTTATTTTTGTTAGAAGGAACACTCACGCCCTCATTTTCATTAGTCACGGAATAATTAATAAATTTGTTTTCAATAAATTCAACATGCATCATTTCAATAATAACATTTGAACTTAGATCTAAATGTCCATATGCTTTAGAATTCTTTACATAACCAACAAATACACTTTTAATTCTTCTTGGTCCTAACTTACTTTTATGAGAATCACAAGTTTTGTAAAATGCAACACACCCTGACATTATCCTATTTTCACTCCTCTTCTCACACTACCACCCCATCACCCTCACCGTACCCTTTTATTAAACCTTCACCATCACCATTCCCTTCTCTGTTGAGCCATGTTGTAACACCCTAAAATTTACTACTAAAAAATTTTATTTTACAGTGGAAGCATAATTAAGATAATCGGGTGTTACCATTGTAATTAACATAAGTTAGGCTTACCGTCCCAACCTTATGTCAATCACAAGGCTAAATAATTTAAATTGCTCAACAGGATAAAACCGAAAATGAGAAAGGCTTCATCATACCAAATACGAGTTTGGAGATTAACTTCGGATTACAATAACAAAATACTACAAAGGGATACCATGTATCGAAGAGTCCAAAAAGGGTATCCGGGTAAAAACATCATTCGGATAACATGACTATTCGCCCAAACACCCAGTATAGATAAAAATCACTCTTCCCCACACAATGCATCAAATGTAGTGAAATCATCAACTAGGTCCTTAAAGACCTACACAAAACCATCAGGGTCATCTGCTCGTAGAAATGAGTAGCACCCATGAAAAGGATGATTAATACGCTACATACTGAGTAAGGTAACAATACAGTCGAAATCGGGAAAACATATCATTACATACATTCACAATAGAAAATACTATACATGCAAGATACAAAAATCAACACAAGGTAATTACTAGTTCGGATTCGTAATATTTAAATATGATATAACCTTTTCTTTTATTTACGTTGAGTTCAGGAACCCCACTATTCTCAACTGATGGAATGGTTATTCCCCCCAAGGAAAAACGCTCCTGGCCACTATTTTTATTAGTAGAATGGTTAATAATATATAATCCTAGGAAAATACATCTGACCACTATTATTACTGGTGGGAAACAGTCAATAATATACGTTCTTGGGGTAGAATGCTCTCAGCTAATGCTCTCGTCCGGTGGAAGGACATATACAACCGGTCCTGACTCACGTAGTATTCTTCTTTACGTGATTAGTGTCTTATCAATAATTAACATAGTTCTTGGGATTTATTTTAAACTGAGTTTAGGGACTCCCACTATTCTCAACTAGTGGAACAATTATTACACCCCAATGAAAAACACTCCTGACCACTATTCTTATCGATGGAGCGGTTAATAATATATAATCCTAGGGCAAAACGCGCTCGGCTAATATTCTCGTCCGGTAGAACGGACATATATAACCGGTCCTGACTCATGTGATCTTTCACTTTAAATGATTAATATCTTATTCATGATTGATTTATGAGTAAAAGAAAAGGAATCAACATATAGATAACAAGGCCGTTCTCAAAGATTAATATGCTTATTTCCCCAAAAATCCTAAATTCACAATTTAAGCATAACTCCCCTTATATTGATCATTTATCCACAAAATTTAGTATATGTTCCTCAAATAATAGTTTAATTAACATACCCAAATTTCAAGTTCTAACTCCCATGTCTTACACATGCGATAATAGCCCTATCTCAAAAGTTACTATTCATAAGGCTCCCAAAACTCTAATTTCACAAGTAAGTCATTAATTCTCCCATAAGGCTCATGTACTTACCAAATTAAATATAAATCCTTAAAATAACTATATTAAAAATATATCCAATATTCATTGCCTGACTTCAATATTTTACACATGTGATAATAACATTGCCGTTTTAAGGCTACTATTCCCAAATTAGGCTATTTTCTCATTTGAAGGACTTATGACCTTCATAATAACTCCCAAACACTTTATGTGATATTATTAGCATATTTTAATCCATATAACACATTAAAATACCAAAATTCCCATAATAACCCATATTGACAAAAATGTTCTTAAAAGTAGCCGATAACCCTTATTTTACAAAAATCTCATATCCTCGATATCATTATTTACAAATCCTCCTTTTATCAACATACATCTTAAATATAATTATTTTCTACTTATAATAATTCATTAGTCCCATACTGCTCTCCCATAATTTATACTCATCCATAAAAATACATCCTAGCGTAATATCATCATATCAGCATATCTTTTATTATTTTCACTTCCTTCCTATCATATAATTCATATTAATATATCATACCATCAAAAACATAAATTTTAATAGTGTAATAACAATAAAATGATAACACACATAATCATACAAGAATTTAAAAAAAAAAAACTCAAAACATCGACTAGTATCCTTATTTCCCTACAAATAAAGGCTCCGATCTCTAAGCACACTTATCCTAATCCGCTTCTTTCAAAACTTCTAGAATATCACCCAAGAATAATTAACAAAACAAAGTCTGAATTAATAATATAATTAATGAAGGTTTAAGGTGATGGAAGAGAAAAGAATGGGAAAAAACCAAACCAAGGTTCGAAGGAGGTATCGGCCAAAAATTGTGTAACAAAGGCGGGAATTGGTTGGGGTTGCCGAGTAAGGGTGGGCTAGCAACGGCACAACCTTCCATTGCTAGGGGTTTGCTGCATCAAGGAAGGCCGAAATGAGGGGGTGGGATTGGTGGATTTAGCCGAAGGGGGGTGAGCAATGGTGGAAAAATGGTGCAACACAAGGGAGAGTTTCGGTTGTTATGGCTGAAGGTGGGTGTGTTGGGCTTCAGTGGATGTTGCTACAGGTTGGGGGGTCATAGAAACTCCTACTGCAGCTAGGGGTAGGAATGGCAGCTCTTTCTACAGCAAAAGTAGATAATAAAAGAAAGAAAATGGTGTGGTAGTTGTTGTTGTAGGTAGTGGGTGTTTTGGTGGATTTTATCGAAACTTGGGGATATTTTGGTGAGTTTTTCTGAAGCTTGGGGGTAGGAACGAGTGGTTTTTCTGCAACTAGGGGTGTTTTGGAGGATTTTTCTATAGCTAGGGGTGGGGGAATTGGAGGTTTTTTCAATGGTGGTAATTGTGGTGTGGCAATGGTTGCCGAAGGTGGGTTTTTGGGGGTGTTTTTAGACGGTTTTGGTGACGGTAAGGAGGGGAAAGAAGAAGTGTGTTTCGGGTGATTTTTTGACAGAAAATTTAAGGAATAAGGAGGTAGTTTTCAGAGCATTAAATGAGGTATACATACACATATTTACATAAATGCAGAGTGGGAGAGGAGGAAAGTTAGAATCAGGTAAAATTTTCAAACCTCGACCCACAACTGCAGGAGCTGGGAATTGATTGGGTAGGAGTATGCTTAGCAGAGGGTGGGTAAGGTGATCAGCATGAAGAGAAAAAATAATAATAATTAAATAACATATGGAGAGGGAAAGGGAAAAGGAAAAGGGAAAAGAAAAGGTGGGGGTTTAGATTTAGGTTTAGGTTAGATAATTATCCCGGATTAGATTTAGGTTAGGAAAAATATAGATAACCCAAAATAAAAATTAGGATTAGGCTAAGATTTAGAATTAGGGAATTAGGGTAAGATATAAAAATAAATTATTGAGGTTAGAATTAGGTTTTGATATTAATTACTAGGGATTAGGTTTAGCTAAAAAATTTGGGGTATTACACATGCCCCATCACCTCACCACTCCATTTCCATATCGACATGTATATATAAATACACATGCATGTAACTTTGTACCTCCTCAACAAAGCACATACACTTCTCTCTCCCTCTTTGTTTTTGTGTGTTTGTTCCCCAAGAAACACTACCCTTCCCCTTATCCCCTTCTCTCGACATTGTTTGGTTTCATCATCCTAGCTTACGTTAGCACCTGCATCATTCCAACCCCTGCTCATACACCGTTCCTCTCCTCCTTAACCAAACATCACCTCCTTCCTTCTATCGTTTCCTTGTTCGAGCCCAGTCCCTTCTCCCCTCCATTTTTGTGCAATCCCACAACCGGCCACAACCATCCAACCCTTCACACATCACCACCAAATGTTATAGCCTTCTACACCCCATCACCAACGCATGTCGCCAACACCACCACAACCTTCATCACCATTGACCATCCTCTTCTTCTCCTCCTCCTTTTATTCTTAATCTCCATTCTCCCCAATTTTACCTTAACTCTTCTTCTCCTCACCTTCGGCATTCTCCCTTACTACACCTCCCTCTTCTCTAGTTGCTCCCTCTTTAACACTCCCTCAGCAAATGGTAGAAATTGCCGTTGCTTTCCCCTTTAATTTGACACTTCCCTATATAGGCCAACTACCACCTTTGGCCAATATTAATACAACCAATCACCCCCTCTGTTACCTTATACTATAGCTCCTCCTTTCTACGTCAGTTAGCCTTCCTTAAACACCACCTCTCTTCGCAACCACTAACCTCCACCACTCCTTCTCGCAACACCAAAAAAAACACCTATACCATCACCACCTCACGAGAACGCCATCATCCTTCTAGCCACCACTAGTTGCTGTCTAAACCAACACCACCCAACCATGATCTCCAACACCCCTACCTCACCCTTTTATCATAGCCAACCAACAACCCCCTCATGTGTTGCTCACACTGCGCATGTAGTGTGAGGCGGTTTTGTTTTCTTAGAAATTTTTATTACCCATTATTAACAAGTAAGGGTATTTTGGTAATTTTTAAAAATAAATGTTTTAATATTATAATTAGTATTCTATTTTTAAATATTAATTCAATATTTGTGGTTTTATTTGTAGGTATGAAAGTTTGATTATCGGTACCTTATAATTTTGGTAGGATACTGCTAATTCACATTTTTTTTGGAAAACGGGTAACTTTTATAGTTTACTAAAATAATAAATATCGCACGATAGCACATTAGGGTTTGAAATGCAAACCATATTAGTAAGTTTGTTATATGATACCTTTATACTCTCTTAAAATGTCTGGCATTGCATGATAACACATTAGGGTTTTAGTGTATGAAATATAATAAGCATGATTTATTATCTTATAACTATGTACTTATTATTGTTATCATGAAAATCGATAAAATAATCATGTTATCACATGTAAAATATTTTACGTACAAAAATATGGCAAAAATAATAATTTGTAATTATGTATGACATGTCGTGGAAAATGATAGATTGAACATGCTTAGATATAATTGTGGAATAATAATTACTGATATATGCCCTAGGGATAATTTGGTAATTTTGGGAGTGTTATGATATTTTTCATGACAAGCATTTATAATATGTATTATTTGTTGTTAAGCATGAGATTATGTGATCATGGATGTATTAGATATGCATGCTAGGGTTTTATGTGTCAAATCATAAATAAGGGCAAAATGGTCATTTGGCTTATCTAATAATTTAATTGCATGATAAATAATTTAATTATTATATTTTAGCCTTTTCATGATAAACCTATAAATAAAATGGACTTAGTAATTAAAGAGGATATTGATATGGTAATTTTTTTTATCTCAGGAGCATTTTAGTTATTTTTGGCCTAATGCACCCAATTGTGAATAATTGACCCTAGAATGGCTTTAGTATATTTTTATGATTGACTTTAGTAATGATCTTGTTTATGACTATCTTGAATAAATAGAAAATGAGTAAAATGTTTAAATATGAAAATTAGATATATATTTGATTGATTGTGATTTCATAGTAATCATAATAAAATACTAATACTTAAAGTGAGAGGCCTCAAGATCAAGAGTGATGGCTCTTTATGGGTCACTATCATAAAGTCGTGGCTTAGCCCATGGTTGATTATGGATTTTTCCTAGTGTGCCTTAGTGCCCCAGCCAAGCTCTATATCTTACTCTATTTATTTCAGCAAACTAATAGAGGGTATACATACTTATGGATTAGGTCTCTACTGTATTACCTTCTTGTACCTATGAGACCAAGGTACCTTTGCATCATTGGGTTGATAGTCAATAGGCTATTGTATTACCTTGGGAGACAACATGATTGGAGTACTTTAGTGTCTCCAAGTTGATTGATTTCCTCTTAAAAAAAATGCAAATGATTGATGGATTATTGCATTGGTTGGTAGTAGCCTTTGTGCCTAACTGTGTTTCAGTAATAGCCTTTGTGCCTACCTGTGGTTTGATAACGTCATTTGTGCCTACTTATGTTTCGGTAGCGGCCTTTGTGCCTACCTAGTGGTTCTCTATCAGTCTTTGTGCCTACATATGGTTCTGTAGTAGCGTTGTGCCTATTTGTGGTTCGGTAGCAGCCTTATTCCTACCTGAGTTTAGGTAACAGCATTTTTCCTATTTGTGCTCTAGCAACCTTGTGCCTACCTATGTTACAATAGTAGCCTTTGTGCCTAGGTGTGGTTTGGTAATGGCCTTTATGCCTATATGTGGTTAGGTAACAGCCTTTGTCCCTACCTATGGTTCTATAGCGGCATTTGTACCTACCTGTGGCCTGGTAGAAGCCTTATGCCTAACTATGTTTCAGTAGCATTCTTTGTGCCTACCTGTGTTTCAATAGTAGCTTAATGCCTAGTTGTGATTTTAGTAGCAACCTTTATGCCTACCTGTGATTCAGTAGCAGCCTTCATGTCTATCTGTGGTTTGGTAGTAGTATACGTGCCTACAAGTGTTTTAGTATCAGCCTTTGTGCTTACTTACAATGTTGTGGACTTTATTGGTCTTGTGCTTGTGAGCCTATATGTGATGTATGAAATCTATTGGTATTGATACTGAGCTTTGTGATTATTGTTGTTGCTACAATTTGAGGCTGATGATGTTTTTAATTATACTTCAAAGAGAATCTCTTAGATGTTTGATTGGTAAGCTTCAGTTTGTTCAAGATGAATGAGTATGAATAGTGTATGGCCTTGGTGGTATGTGGTTATATTAATAATCAACGCATTTCAACTTTCCTATGTATATTTAAATGTCTTGTACCATGTTTTGTTGTATGCCTTGTATGTGCTTCACGCTAGTTTTTTATATTAGTTCTATATAAAGGGTTGCTTAATACCGTTGTATTAAAGGGTTTCTTTTGTGGGCTCCTACCTATTCAATGGGTAGTGGACTTTGCAAGTCAGCTTACAAGTTTAGTCGAAAGAAGGTAGGTTGGATTGACAGCCCATGACTCTCCAGGGTCTTCTTGGTATATTTGATTTCAATTGTACTTGGACGCTTGTGTTCTCCTATTCTTTCTCTCTTTTTAGTTTTGTTATTGCCGATGTTATTTTTATTTAGCACAATACTTATATTTTTGTCCTCTTTATTCTATTTGTTGTACTTTTGTTATAAATCCAAGTGGAGTAATAATTTTATCCTTAGCACTTGGTATAAGAATGGTAGAGAAAATTAAACTTGTACCAAGTGTGGTAGTAACACCCTTTGTTTTTATTATTTTATCTTCCGTGATTAAATCTTTCAAACAATTTTTTTTTTAATTCATAATTTTGGGGGTGTTATACTAAAGCAGGCATCGGGGTGGTGGTATATAAAGTTTTATTCTTTCATGGGTTGATAGGGTTACAAAAAGAAGACATCAGACCATTGTGTGTTTATGCAAAGGTTAGGCCTAGTAACTTCATCCTTCTACTTTTGTATGGGGACATGTTGATAATGGGACAGGATCAACTATAGGTATCAAAGTTGAATGAAGATTTAGTTGAGTCTTTCAAAATGAAAGACTTGAGTCATGTAAAGCAAATCCTAAGCATACACATTATATGTGATTGTGGTCATGGCAAGCTATGGTTATCTCAAGAGGATTATAAAGAGAATATACTCAAAGGATTCAATATAGACCATGCAAAGCCAAATAATTATCCTTTTTCTCCTCAGTATAGGATGGGTAAGGCATTATGTTTGACAGATGAAGACAAAAGGAAAAAGATGAGTCATATCCCATGTACATCGATCATTAGAAGTCTGATATATACAATAGTATGTACAATGATTAACATTGCATTTGTCATTCGCATTGTCACTTAGTTCATATCCAAACCCGAAAAAGATTATTGGGAGGTAGTGAAGTGTATATTAAAATATGTATGAGAGACATCAAGGATAAGGCTTTATTTTGGGACTAAGCCAGTCTTGGTGTGCTATACCAACTTGGATATAGTAGGAGATGTAGATATAAGGTGATTAATATTAGGATTCCTATTTACCTTCCTTAGGGGAGTTGTTTCATGGTAGTCCCGGCTACAGAAGTATGTGGCTCTATCTATAACTAAGGTAGAGTGCATAGCCATTATCGAAGAGTATAAGAAGATGTTGTGGATGAAGAGATTGTTTAAGGAAATCAACTTAAGGGAAGACAAGTTTGTGGTATTCAGTGGTTCATAGAGTGTCATCTATATTTGAAAGAATGACATATTTCACTCAAGATCTAAACATATCCAAGTCAAGTATCATTGGATAAGAGATGTGCTCGAGGAGAGACAACTCTGTCAGGAGAAAGTCCATACCAATAAAAATGGATCTAATATGTTTACAAAGTCCTTACCCAAAAGTAAGCATGACCTATGCTGCACCAAAGATAGTTTAGACATGGTGTATGGTTCTTTTCATAGAGAAGAAGAGGATTCATCCCTTACCTTAGAAAGGGGAGAACCATTGGGTTCCGTGACAAAAAGGTCATTAACCAAGAGGTTAGCCAAAGGCATTAGCAAAGGGCATCGACTAGAGGTGTCTGCCAAAGACATCATCCAAGGGTGTTCGCCAAGGGCACACTACAAAAAAAAATATTTTTAGCAACAATTTTTTTGCAATGACAATATATTCTCGTTGTAAAAAATGATTTATGACAATGATAATTTATTGACGTTGCTAAAATTTGTTGCATAAAATAATTAACCTATATATGTGTTGCGTATAAATTGACGAAAATTTTTTACAACGGCAAATCTCGTTGCAGTATACACAACTTAATTTTTATAACGATAATTTTTTGTTGCAATATCTAACGAATTATTTGCAACGATATATTATCGTAGCAAAACATTTAATTAAGCTATGGTAATGATATTTTTGTTGCAAATTTATAGCGTATTCTACTGCAACGACTTGTTGCAATAAGTAAAAATAAAAGAAAAAATTAATATAAAAATTTTTTAAGCAATAGTTTTTTTGGCAATGATAATATATTCTCGTTTCAAAAAAATAATTTATGGCAATGAAAATTTGTTGGTATTGCTAAAAATTGTTGAATAAAATAATTAACCTATATATATATGTGTGTGTATGTTGCGTATAAATTGAAGAAAATATTTTGCACCGACAGATTTCGTTGTAATATATACAACTTATGTTTTGCAACGTTAATTTTTTGTTGCAATATCTAACGAATTATTTGCAATGATATATTGTCGTGGCAAAACATTTAATTAAGCTATGGCAACGATTTTTTTGTTGCAAATTTATAACTTATTCTAATACAACGACTTATTGTTGAAATAAGTAAAAAATAAAAGAAAAAAATTAATATAAAATTTATAGTACTTACTTCCTAATTTTATAGCAACAATTGTATTTTGTCGTTGCAAAAAAACAATAGTTGATAGTCTGCTACTACTTAATACATATGTATTAGGCGCGCATTCTAAAATTCACTTACATATCTCCCTCACTTCGTGCGCTATATTCAAGTTGCCCTGCCATCACCAACCATAGAGGAAGAAAGCACATACCAGACCCAACATTCCTGTAAGATCTCTGTTTGTGTGCTACCTTCGTCGATTGCTACCATCACCAACCATTTCCTTCACCAAATTTCTTCCTTCACTAAAGAGACTGCACCAACTTTAGCAGATAGTATATCCTACCACCTCTAAGCCCCAACGGTGGGTAATTATTTTGCAGAACTCTTCAATTTAATGAATTAATCTTCAATTCATATGATTTTATCTCTAATTCTTTTCACCTTGTTTAGATATTTTAGCTGAGTAAGAAGTACCTATCATTGTTGTATGTGAGTTTTATTTATGAGGAAGAGAAGCATCGTCATTTCTCTACTGAGTAAGAGAAGTTCTGACTTTCACTCTCCCTTTTTTTTTCATAAACCTGTTAAAATAGTTATTTTTTATGTTGTTGTTTCTATTATTCTTGTTGGCTGCTTCGTGATGGATCAAATACCATGAACGGTTTCATGAAATATATAAACATAACTGCTCATCAGTTGTTGTCATTTTACCAGAGGGCTTCCTTTCTGTGGCTAATTTTTACAAATCTTCATGTCCCAGCAGTGGAGTTGTTATTTTATTTGTATTGGTGGGCTTAGGTGGCCTAGTTCTTCAACCTGCTATATCAGAAGCCATTTCTTATAGTTTTGATCTCTTCGTTATGTTTTCTTTTTATCAGTAGACTAGAAACCATGAACGGTTTCATGAAATATGTTAACATAACTGTTCGTTGATTATTGTTATTATACTGGTTCTTCAATCTGCTGCATCATTTTTGTGGCAACTTTTTACAATCATAATTGTCCCAATTGTGGAGTTGTTATTCTTTCTGTATTAGTCGGCTTAGTCGGCCTAGTTTAAAATCCGCTGCATGAGAAGTCATTTCTTTTAGTTTTAATCTCCTATCATGTTTTCTTTCCTTTTTACCTGTTTATTAATTTTTAATTTTTTGTTTTTAAATTCTTCATTAAATGTCTGTATTTTTACTTATATAAAAATGTTGATTCTTTTATTTTCTTATGTCAGCTAATTTGTTTTTTAATGTTGTAGTGTGTAAACCTAAACTGAACATATAAAGATTTTATCTATAATTATTTTCACCTTGTTTAGATACTTCAATGAGAAAACCCATAGTGTCTGTTAGCTTTGATTTTCAGGGATTTATAATCTCATCATTTGCCTTTGTTTGTTTAATGCCTCTATTTGTTCAGGTCGTTTAGGTTGTTCAGGTTGTTTAGGTATGTGTAATTATGGTACTAGCAACCTGTTTTGATGCTGCTTTAATACATAATTTAGAACTTCATTACTCCTGACCATATCCTTTCTTCTATCCATCCATCCATCCATCCATCTATCCATCCTTCCTTCCGTTTTTTCTTTTATTGTTAGCTGCTAGATTTTACTGTTTTCATGCTCTACTTTTCATATTTGTTTCAGCTGCAATACTTGTTCATTTCACCTTTTGAACTAGCCATGTCTATCACTTTGATCTTTACACAAACTGGAGTTCAAGGAAAGTATTGAGTTGTTATGTGAGCACAACAATATAGGTATTTCACTTAGTTGTTACAAACTACTGAGCTAAGGTGAGTTTGACTCTACTTCTCTATATTCCACAGAACTTGAAGATATCTTCTATGTGTACATCTATGTATATATCTATGTATTGGTATTTCTACACTATTAGCTTGTTGTGTGAAAAGTGATATCTGCGTATATCTATGAATATCTGTGAATTGGTATTTTTGCACTCTATTCTATAGAACTTGATTATATCTTCTAATTTGGACTGGAGGCAATACATTGTCAATACATTGAATGCATTTTACTATGTGAATGTGTGGATTTTTTTTGGCATGAGGAATATTTTTTGTTCTGTAGTCATTCAATTTAATTAGAGTTTATGGATTTAATGCATTTTGCTGAATTGATATCATACTTAGTAAGGAATATAGCCATTTTGCTAAGTTGATGTCATACTTAGTAAAGAATATAGCCATTTTTCTCAATTTATGTCATACTTAGTAAGGGATGGGTGATAATTTGTTGGTCTATACAGTATTGTATGACAGCAGTTCACAGCTACCCATTTTTATGCTATGGTATTTGGTAGATAATCTTGATTAATAGAAACATTTTCAAGATTTGAAGAGACAAAAAAACACACTCTACCATATCTGATATGTCCAATGTCATACTTAGTTTTTTCATATGCAACTAATAAATGATAAATTTTATAGGGAAATAGTTAAGCATTATTTCAGCATTTCCCTCTTTGCTTCTAATTTTGTGATGTCACTATCAGTATGATTTAAGCATATACTAATCACATGCCAATAACATGTAACATGCTATTATAACTTAGTCTTATGGATCCTTATTGGTAAGCACCAATCTATCTCCAAATCCTTCTTGAACAAGCTATGTTTATGCCTCTGTCATTCAATACCCAACCTAACATGCTAGTTGTTTTATTGAATTGATCTTTTGAGGGAAACTTAGTCAATCAGTTATGAAATTTGAGATGTTTGTTTCTTTATAACATTTTTTCTTTTTTGTTTGTTTGTTTGTTTACTTTTTATTTAGGTTATGTAACTAGACCAGGTTAGCAGAAAATAATGTCTCCTTGACCTTATTTTTGTACCTTTCTATGTCTCCTTCCTCATTCATATTTTTATTTCTATGATCTCTATGAGCAAAGTTCCCCATTAATGCTTTTGCCTACCTCTCCATGAACAGAATATGGTTCTCTCCCTACCTCTTTTCCTGGGGACTGTAGGTCATTGGAGTTAGTTACCCGCTTACCTTATCCTCGGAAGACTTTTGGACTTTGTAGACACATTTTTTGGCTTATTATTTTGGTGGTCAACATTCTTGTTGAATAATGGCATCAAACTCTAACTCTTCTACTTTAATATGAATGCCTCTTGGGAAATAAATTTGGGTACTATGGATCATAAATACAACATATTTTTAGACCCATGGATGAGCCAAATAGAATTAAACATTTGAGGATACCTCATTATATTTATAAGCAATAAAATAACTAATATCAACACCATTCAACAAATTAGTAAGCAATAAAAAAAAGACATTATTACTTATATGCCATGAATAATAAAGTTGGCCCTAAGTAATAAAATTTAATAAGAAAACTAATGTATACTGTGAACTTTGGAGGGCCATAACTTTTTCATGGGACCTCGAATTAAGGTTATCTAGGAGGGTATTTTGGGTATTTTTTTCGAGATCTACGACATGGCAAATGGCGTAGCTAGTTTGGGCAATCTGGGAGCCCAAAAAGGCCATTTTGGCCTCTAAATTGAGGTTTTTTCTTTTAATTTTCATATTTTGTTTCATACTTCTCAATTTTTTGTAATGTTCATTGAACCTAGGTAGGAGCACTTAACATAGCAAACATTCCTAACATACAAGTGATACAACCTTGAAAATGTATTATAGGATATGAGGGTATATTTTTAGGGCCTTTTTCACAATTTGAACCTTTAATTTAGACCATCTTGAAAAACTTTTTCAAATTCTAGGGTATGAGGGTGTTATAGAACCTCTTGATTAAAGTGGTGATGATAGATGCATTTTCCAAATGGCTAAGAAGTCAGTCATGGCTAAGAAATTAGTCATTGCAAAGAATTCACAAAGTCACACCTGCAAATGATGTCTACCTTTGTATTTAAGGTTGTACAGTAGGTGGAACAATTTAAGTGAGGCTCTGTGATGGGTTATTCATAGCTCTGACATATAAGAATGCATTTAGTTTGGTCTATTATTACATATAGGAATCAAAGTTTATTTTATGGTTCTATAAATATTTTGTTTTGGTAGAGCAAATGAGTGGTTTATTGATATATATGTGGTGCATATGTCTCATTATATCAATTACATTTTGATTCTGCTTTGGTAGAGAAAACTTGTTTTTTTTAATATGTTAAGTTATACTAAATTTAAAACCATCTCTGCAATCTCTCCTTAGTGAGAAATGTTTCTTTCCTTTTTTTGTTATTACCTCTTCTGCTAGTTAAAACCATTACTAGTTTGATTAATTTCTTCTTTCTTACAGTGCTTTTTTTGAACTTGTTTATTTTCCATAGGTTTATTGATTGAAATAGTGAGGTTTGGCCATCCTAGTCAAAGGACGTGTTATCTTTTTTTAGTTATCAGGTACACATCAAATAGTATTCTCTTGTTTATTTCATTTATCGAATGTGCAATGATACATTAAAAAGTATTATCTATTTCAATTGCTATGATATTCGATAATACAATTATGATTTTCAAGATTATCCCCCATTAGTATTTTTAAAATATTTCTTGAGAGCATATATAAAAATGTTGCTTATAGTTAGACATTTTTATTAACTATATTGCTATTTTATAATAGGTAATGGATTTGAACAAGGAATGGATGAAAATAAAGAATCATTCATGTCACGAATATGTAGATAGTGTTAATGGTTTTTTGAATTTTGCTCTACGTAACATTACAAATGAGGATAAAGATACTATCACAATTTTATGTCCTTGTGACAATTGTCGCAATATAATCTTTAAGCAACGAAGTGAAGTGAGATTTGATTTACTTAAGTGGGGAATATATGAGAACTATACTGTTTGGGAGTTTCACGATGAAATAATAGAATATTTTGATGGCAAAGCAAATGATGTTGATAGTGAAGTTAACATGTTAGAAGATGCTTGTGGTGTTGTTGGCTTCAATTTGGGGGATCGTACTCACATTTATAATGGGGATGATATGTATGAAGAACCTATTGGTGAGGCAGTAAAATTCTATCGGCTATTAAAAGAATATCAAGAGCCATTGACAAAAAATGGAACGACAATGTCAAAGTTATCATATATTGTGAAGTTATTGCACTTAAATGTTCTTAATAATTGGAGTGATTCTTCTTTTGATAGCCTACTTAATTTACATGCTCAAGCTTGGGGAACATCACTTCCTGAGTCATATTATGAGGCTAAGAAACTCATTGTAGACTTGGGCCTTGAGTGTGTTAAGATTAATGCATGTAACAATGATTGTATCCTTTACTGCGAGAGAATAAGTATTTGAATGAGTGCCCCACCTATGGTCTATGTAGGTGGAAGACATATCACAAAGGCTTTTATAAAGGGACAAAAGTACCTCACAAAGTTCTTCAATATTTTCCATTGAAGTCCAGGTTGCAAAGGCTATATATGTCAAGAAAGATGGCTAAAGATATGCAGTGGCACAAAGAAAAGAGGGTAGAAGATGGGATAATGAGGCATCCTGCTGATTCATTTGCTTGGAAGTCATTCGATGATGAGTATAGTTCCTTTAGTGATGATGAACAAAATGTTAGACTTGGATTAGCTTGTGATGAATTTCAACCTTTTAAAGACTCACAATATAGTATTTGCCCCGTTGTTCTTATTCCTTACAATCTTCCTCCTTGGATATGTATGAAAGCTCATTCGTTCATCCTGAATCTATTCATACAAGGACCTTCATCTCCCAGAAGAGATATGGATGTGTAACTTCAGCCACTTATTAAAGAATTGAATGAACTTTGGGAGATATGTGTTAAAACATATGATGCTCACTCTAAGACAAATTTTGTGATGCATGCAACTGTATTATGGACCATCAATGACTTTCCAGCATATGCTAATTTTTCTGGTTGGTCAACAAAAGGCCACTTTGTTTGTCCTTGTTGCCATAAAGAAACAAGATGCACTTCACTAATGAATAAGGGTGGTTACATGGGACATCGTCGTTGGTTACCACAGAATCATAGGTGGAGAAATGATGTTAATTCTTTTGATAAGAAAAAGAAAAAGGGAGTGCACCTACTCCTATGACCGGTGATGATGTACTTGCACACTATAGCCGATTCCAGCATGAAATGTTCGGTAAGCTATGTGGTGGAAGAAAAAGAAAATTTGATGGCTTTAATAGTTTGTATTGTTGGCAAAAGAAAAGCATATTTTTTAAGTTTCCTTATTGGATAAAGTTAAAGATTCGACATAACTTAGATGTTATGCATATTGAAAAGAATTTCTCTGATAATATTTTGGGTACTATAATGAACATTAAAGATAAAACAAAGGACACCATAAAGGCTCGAATTGATTTGGTGAACATGGGTATTAGGGTTGAGTTACATCCTATCTTAGATGGTGATAATGTTCATGTTCCAATAGCATGTTATACTTTGAATGCTAATGCTAAAGCTGCAGTTTGTGAGATGCTTGCTCCCTTCAAATCTCCACATGGATACTTGTCCAACATTTCCAGATGTGTTAAAGATAATGAGAGAAAGATTTAATTCATGAAAATCCATAACCATCACGTGTTCATTGAGCAGCTTCTTCTTATTGCAATTCATAGTTTCTTACCAAGACATGTGTGTGAACCTTTAATTGAGCTTACCCTATTCGTTCGGAACCTTTGTTCTAAAAATATATGTCTAGAAGAGCTTGATATCTTAGAAAGACACATCCCCTACACATTATGTAAGCTTGAAATGGTTTTCCCTCCGGTATTCTTTGATGTCATGGTCCATCTAGTAGTACATTTAGCGACAGAGGTAAAAATTACAGGACCAGTTAGATATCGATGGATGCATCCCATTGAAAGGTACAAATAAAAATTTAATAATTTTTATTTCTTTTGACATGTAATTGAAATTATTTATGGTGAGAATTACTTGTTATCAGGTACTTGCATACCTTGAAGAAGTATATTCGCAATAGAGAACACCTCGAAGGTTACCTTGCAGATGAATGTTTAACTTTCTACTCAAGATATATAAATGACATTAACACAAAATTCAATCGCAAAGACCATAATGATGATAATAATGAGGGACATATGAAAAGTAAACTTGAGATATTTTCACCACTTAGTCAACCGATAGGATAAGGTGTGCCACACCATTTGACTTTCGAGGAATGTGAACAAGTGCATTTATATGTTCTTCAAAATTGTGATGAGCTTGTAGAGTTCATAAAGTATGCTCTAACTTGTATTTATCTTTCTCTTAATTTAGTGCATATTTGGTTAGATTACTTGCATATCTTATGGTATTTCTTTAAAAGGGGAGTACAAGATGGAGCTAGAAAGAGAAAACCCTCGACATGTGGAGCAAAGGCATAATTCACAATTTTCAAAATGGATACACCATCATGTATGTGATTGGATAAAATGATTAACTTAACTTTCTTTTTATTTTCGATATTGATATCTCTTATATATATAGGTGCGCAAACTACATAAAAAAGGACAAATTGATGATTATGTATACAATTTATTTTGTTATCCATCTAGACTTACGAGGCGCTACTCTGGGCATATAGTAAATGGTTTTTGATTTCATACAGATGATCGATGTGATAATAGAAAAACTCAAAATAGTGGAGTTATGGTGAAGGGAGATGATCAGATTTCCGATAAGGAATATTATGGTGTGTTAAAATATGTATTTCGGTTGCAATATCCAGGTAGAAATCATGTGTATATTTTTAAATGTCATTGGTTTGATGTACATCATGGTAGAGGCTACAAGATAAATGAATATGGGATGATTAGCATAAATAAGATGAGATCATTGAAAACGGATGAGCTATTTATTTTGGAGCCACAAGTGGAGCAAGTATTCTATATACAAGATCCAAAATATCCTAACTGCAAATATGTTATAAAGACGTAGCCCAGAGATCTTTATGATATGCCTAACCAAGAGAGTAACAGAGAAAGTATGGATGTAGATACATATTATCAATAGGAGGTGAATGTTCAATCACATATTACAGGTGAAGGTAAAGTTGATAATTTTTTATCAATTCATTAGCTACAGATGCTTTTGTTGTGGAAAGGGAAGCAAGTGAGATGAAGTTGGTTAAGATTTCAAAGGAGAAGAGAAAAAGGAACTTAGATGATGATGATGAAATTGAAGTTTTTGAGGGTTCAAGTGAAGAAGAAGAGCTACATTCTGATGATTCAGAATGATGAATCACTTATTTTATTTAGTCTTAAGTTGTTTTTATTTTCTTTTCTTTATTATATTTTCACTTCATTTGTTAGAAATAAAATATTTCATGTATTAGAAAGTGTGGAACTTTTTATATTTAGTGAGTTGGATGCATTCTTGTATATTTTATGATTTGGTATATTCCACATTTTTGCAAATAGTTTAGAAACTATTAGACAATGAAGCTTGTGTTTTCAACCTTCAAGTCTGTGTTTGTTAAAGTTGGGGAAAACATAACTATAGGAAAAGCAAAGGATGGTGTGGTGTAGAGGAGCAAATAATAGGTTGGTGAAGCTAATAATATAATGGGTGATAAAGGTAATTAAATTAATTCAACAATAATTTCTTATTCATTATTTGTTTGTTATTTACATTTATTGATTATGATGATAAAAAAAACTTTAGTTGGACCAGGAGAATTAAGGAGGACAAGGGGAGGATATAATGGTAGAAGTAGTCGATGTCGTACAACCGAAAGAGGTAAATAGATTTTCAAATATCATGTTATTTAATCTTCTTAAATTATTTTCATGAATTTTTATTAAGTGCAACTAAAAGTAATCACAATGCATAGACTAATTGGTGGAGAACTTTAGATTTTGTTCAACAGGTTCTCCGATCTACTACATTTCAACCTCAACATGTTGAAGATGCTAATATGATGGGTGATGAAGGTAATTAAATTTATTCTACAATATAACCTTATTAATTTTTTTAATGAAGCTTATTAAATTTAATTATGTTTGATGATGAAAAGGACTAGAAGAGTTGGGTATGATAAGAGGACGACATAATAGTGGAAGCAGTCTTCATACAAATAAAAGAGGTAAATAGATATATAATTTTATGCTCATTTCGATAGTGATATATCTTAGCCAAATGGTTGCTTGTTTGGTTAGTTAATTTTAGTTTCATTTTCTTGTTTAATCAACATCATTAACACTAATAGCATTTAGTGCATACATTAATCCTCAACTTTGTTATTACAATCATATAATCGGGTACTCTATTACAATCATATATCAGTGCATTCAGTGCAACATATTTTATAATAAAATAATTTTCGTGCTCTATTGTTTACTTTTTCAATTTTCCTTCTAATTATAATACAACCATATAGTTGGACAAGGAGAGTTGGAGAATAGGTGCAGCATACGAGCATCAAATTCGATTGAAACTGGTTCCCCAAATATGCACTTGGATCACCAAGATTTTAGCGATAATGAATCTGAAAGATATAATCTACCAAGGGGTCAAGGTAAGTTATATTTTGATACTCAAATCCCATATACATCATTTACTTATAAGTTATATGTCAATATAGATACGAATCTCCAAATTGTTAAGAGGAAGAGAGTGAACAATTTTATTGGGAGAGTTTCTATGGTGTTAAATGTCAATGAAGTTGTTGATCGATATGAGATTCAGGAAATACCTCAAAACAACTTTATGAATGCTGAAATTGAAAATGATGAGCAACAAAGAAGGGGAAGTGGCCATATTTTAGCACAATCCACAATTAATGCAACTACTGAAAATGGTGAAGGTATGTATTTTTAATAATATATTCCTACAAAAACTACTTTCTTGTATTAATGTAGTAGATGTGAGACTATTAGTTTGCTATGTAATTATATTTCAAATATTTAATTAACCGTTTGTTTCTTATTTTCATTTGGCATTAGCTACAAGCATGAAAACTAAAGGTCAAAGAGGAAAATATAAATCCTATGTGGTTGACATGAAGATCAAAGGAAAATGATCGATGTTGAACATTTACATTCCTAATGAAATTGATCGAGCAGTTGGAGAGAATGCTCCATATTTGGTAAATGAGTGTGGTCGTATAGTGAGAGCAAAGGCTCTGCTAAATGTTAACAACTGGTAGGAAGCATTCATGGTGGCTGGTGATAGTATGTGGAAAGAGATACAGGTAAGAATATATGTATTTCAAGTTTTGTAAATGTTTTTTGTGTAAGTCTAATTATCATGATAAATTAATTGTATTGTATTAGGATAAATTTGACATCCATGAAGGTGGGAGTTATTTGAAGTTACAAGCTTTTGTTGTTGATACTATGTAGTGTCTATATAGATTGTGGAAATCTCGTTTGCACTACTATTACAAGAGTGATAAATGTGGCCAAACCGATGAAGAACGCTTAAAGAATCCACCTCCTGATTTACCACCGGATCAATGGGAGTATTGTGTAAAACGGTTTGGTTCTGATGAATTTAAGGTAGTATCTTTATATAAGGTATGTAATTAGCTTTTAGCTTGATTCAATATATTAACATTGAATTTTTTTAACATGCAGAAAATGAGTGAAAGAAATTTAAAAAATCGTAAATATAACAAGAGGTCTACACACACAACCGATAACTTGTCATTTGCAAAATCAGAAGATATATTGGTAAGGGTTGACACATTAAGTTTATATTATCTAGTATTATGAATTACATATTAATAATGATATTTTTTTCTTGTTTTAGACAAAAGAAAACAATAATGTGAAGCCTTCGGCTGATATAATTTGGCTTACCCAACATACACACAAGAATCAAGATGGGGTGCTTGAGTGGGCAAATAACCAATCAAAGGAGATACATGTATGGTACAATTTTTTTTTTATTATGTGTATTTGTATTTATCTAGTTAGTATATAAATGGTTGATTTATTTTCATATTTTATGTACAGGCAAAATTAAAGGATGTAGTAGCTACATCGAGTAACACCAAGTCACAAGAGGAGATACTTTTGGAGGTGTTACCTACTAAATCTGTATATTTCCGTGGAAAAGGGACTACAATACGTCCCTTTACCAAAGGAAGATAACAAATACACCAACAACAAATAATGGAAAAGCAACAAGAGAAAATTAAACAACAAGATAAAAGAATCAAGGAGTTGGAGAAAGAAATAGAGGAAAGCCAAGAAAACCAACAAAAGCAATTTGAAAGCTATAGAGAGCAGCAACAACGTGAAATGGAAGATTTTAAACAACAGATGTTGGAGCAATTTGCCAATTTGAGAAATGTCCCTTCTCTTCAGTGGAGGTAAATTCTTCTTACAAAAATCTATCTTCTTCTACCTTTAATATGGAATTTGGATACCCTGGTTATTGAAATGTGAATATCATTATAGAGTTTGGTTTTGTTACATGTCTTGTTGAAAATCATGTATTCATTGCACTAGAGGTAGTGATTAGATTAGAGTATTGAAATGCATCAACTAATCCAAATATGGTGATAAACTGGTAATCATTATGAAGTACTAAATACCAGTTGCACTAGATTGGAATTGTATGATACTCAGTTTCATCAATTTAGAATATTGAAATATAACAACTAGGCCAAATATGGTGATAAACTAAATAGAAAAAATTACAAAAACATTCCAATATTGGACTTATATGGAGATATTCTAAACTAACTTCCTTTATAGCTTGAATATTGCAAAGTAATGTAAATAGACATTGGTGTTTTTTTCAAATATAGCAGTAGGAAGCAGTAATAGAGAACAAGAAAGAAATATAAGTTGTCTTTTACAGAAAGTGATAAAACCCTTTTACCTTTGGATTTATGACACATTTCTTAAAGATATTAAAAAGAGCTATTATATCTCTAGATTTTCTCTTTTTGCTATTATCTCTTTCTCCAAAACAAACATGCAAAAGAAGCTGTATAAAGCAATATAGAATCTAAAAGAAAACATATATATATATACATGTACACACAAGAGAGCTACTCGATATCATTATTAATATGCAAGGAAGACCATGGTTAATTAATCAACTCATAGTCTATCCTCAACAAAATAAAATTGTAGTTTCTGGCCAATTTCCACTACCTTAGCTATTTCATTCCAGTTAGACCCTAATTCCAGTTAGAGTTATCATAAATAATGTCTTTAAAGCAAATGCTATTAGGCAGCATTAGCAAACGGAGAAGGTATTAAGTAGTTGGATATATATCATTTTTATTACTTTTTTATGTCATTAATTACTTTTCTATATATTTTTCTATGTAGGATGCGTGATTGCCAATATGAAAGATTGAACCAATGGTTGACATTTGGAAGAACGGTCCTAATTGTTATTTTGAGGATTAATATGCAAGATGGTTATTCACGAAAAATATAATTTTTATTCAGATTTAACATGTGTGTATTTGGGGAATAGAAATTGGCGATTGGTTCCTTGTTGACATTTTTTTAAGATATAAATGTTAAGAAGTGTTGTCATATATTTTGGTTGTATTGATTTAAGCAGGGCATGTGTATATGGTATGATTTATGGACATCGATTACAGGTTTCATGGGTCTTTTATTGTAACGGTATTTAAATATATTATTGTGTCATTGCAATTGTATGTTTTCGCAATGAAAAATATGGTTGTTGAAGTTTTAAGTTCAGTTTTTGGCAATAAAATTGTCGTTGCAATATGTATTTTTTGCAACAATAAAGATTGTTGCTAAAGTACATTTAATTTTTTGCAACGGCATAAGCCGTTGCAATTAATGTGTTTTTACAATGACAAATATTGTTACTATTTATTTTGCAACTACTTCTTTCATTGTCAATAACTAGTTTTACAAACAGCATCAATTGTTGTCAAAAAGCAGTTACAGAAATATATTAATATTTTGCAATGATAAAATTCATTGCTAATTATAGGTTTTCGTAACGACATAATTTGTTGCCAAAGTACGACCAATTTTTTTCAACGACAAAATTCGTTGCTAATTATAGGTTTTTGCAACGATATAACTTGTTGCCGAAGTAGGATTAGTATTTCACAATGACAAAAGTCATTGCAATATATAAATACACGTAATTAGTTCAAGTGATGTATTGCAACGACATATATTTAGCAACGATATTTTTTGTTGCATTTAATTACTTTTTTGCAACGACCACTGTCGTTGCTATATTTTTTTGCAACGCTATGACGCGGAATGATCCCGCAATAAAAATTGTCGTTGCAATATATATTTTTTGCAACGGCTTCCTATCTTTAGCAACGAAAATTGTCGTTGTTAAAAATGAGTTTTCTTGTAGTGGCATCAACCTTAGCTAGTCAAAGATGAGAGCTAAAGACCAACTAATTGGATAATTTGGTCGGAAAAACCTAGTGGTTGAGACCGAGAGGGAAGATATGAGCAAAGCAGAAATGTCACGGAGCAGTTAGGAAATCTCTTATTATAAGGGATGTGGTAATTATGAACATGACATCCTATAAGTTGACAAGGGTCAACTTACTGTTGACTTATAGGGTCAATCATTATGTGGTAACTTGTATACATCTTCCAACTCTAATTAATATTGGGTAAAAAGTTATAATAAGCTTGCTAGATGGTTGAGTGTTTAGCCAAAGATGATAGCGTATAAAAGGCCCTCATATTAACCATTTGAGGGTATGGAGAAAAAAACTCTCAATCTTAATACTCAATATTTTCCTCATTCAAATCTTCATCTTTTGTGTTAGGAATCTTCATGTTACAATTCCATAAGAATGATGCAATGATCGAAGGACTAAAATTTCTTAGTGTTTCAACGATCTTATCTTCTCTTTCATTATGTTGGCCGGCCATAACTGCTGGATAGGGAAAATTTGCAACACATAGTCTCTACACATATTGATTCATATTTAACTGGGCATATTAGATCCAAATTCTTTAGACTTAAGTCGATAACTTTTATACGGACTTAACTTATACGACAATCTACAATTTATGCGGTTCACATATGAATCCAACACTTGTATCTAGAAATTAATCTGTTTATTCTTTTAAGGTATATAACTCATGTGCATTTGATCAGCATGCATAGTGAATCGAATTTATCTAACAAGTGCCAAACTGAGTATATGGCCGAAATTAAGCAGAACGTGTTATAGATCGACACAAAAGCAATGCTCTCATCTGCTCCTCGTATGTATATATATATATATATATAAACCGAAAAGGTTTCTGGTACCAAAAATGTTAAGGCCCGTGTTATGGCTAAACAAAAGTACAATGATTATAGCATCGACCATATTTTTACTGCTAGTAAAAATGTTAATCAACTCAGTAAGTGATACCTTATGTGATGTCCCAAGATCCTACCGACCCATAATATGACCATACCAAGAAGACTGGTAGGTTCTCAACTAATTTTGTATTTATTTATTTTGCTTTATTTTTATTTTTTTGCGGCCCATTATTATATATTGAAAAGTTCATCTGAAAAAAAAAATGATCCGCACCGAGACAGCGAAGTTCAAAATCATGAAATGGGGCATTAATTTGGTTCACATATCTAGAATCGACTGTGCGAACGACGGGCGTAGTCTATATGAATAAATATATATATATATCGTGCCTACTGATTTAGCAGAATAGAATAAAAGAGATAAACAAGTGCAGAAGGGTAAGGCGGGATGGCGGTAATCAAGAAGAGAGCAGATATCATGCAGATAAAAGAGGAAATTAAGGACGATGAGAAGCAAAATGTCATCAAGTATAGAGGAATCAAGGCCATGCCCTTTATCATAGGTAATAATTAATTAATTAATTTTGTTGTTCAATTCCATGCAAAAGTAACGATCTTCAATTCTCTGGTCTCATGTTGAGTTCAGTTTGTGTGCTCGGGCGTCTCCATCTGAAATCTGGCTGTAGGGTCGTTTAATATTAGATAGATATGGAGTATGAGAGCTTAATTCGGTCTCAATTTTCCGCCCAACACCTCGGCCGGGCCGGTCGGTGCAGTAATTTGTGCAATTGATTTTTTCAGGCAATGAGACGTTTGAGAAGCTAGGAGCTGTGGGTACTTTGGCTAATCTGTTGGTATACATGACGACCGTCTTCAACATGAAGAGCGTCGACGCTGCAAATCTCATCAATGTCTTCAATGGGACAAGCAATTTTGCTACCTTGCCCGGAGCTTTCGTTTCTGATACCTACTTCGGCCGCTACAAGACACTTGGTTTCTCCACCATTGCCTCTTTCTTGGTATGTGTGCTCGATCTACCATAGATTTCTGTTTTTTTTTCTCCCACCTAATTAATTTAGTAACGGCTGATTTAAGACGGGTTCATAATACTTTCATGCATGTGTATATGCACCCTACTTTATTTAATATATAGTAGGATTTAATAAATCATATTTAATAAATCTCTCTTTTTCTCACTAGCTCATCAATAATATGTAAATGGCTTAATGCTCATATCATACCATATGCTTGTGATGTCATGATTTATCTGCTAAGTTCTAGTGTCATATATATCATGTCGGTGCAGGTTCTTTTCGGTTCGAAAATTATTAGGTGAAAATTAAGTGCATATATTTATATTTTTTAATATAAAATTATACTGTATTTATAGTAAATGTATTAGTCATACCTTTAATTTTTGGTGCATCCGATCAAGTGTCAAATTGTACTACTTTCTTTAAAGGGAAAATTCTTTTGTAATCTATTTAAGTAGAATTAATTGGATAAAAATCAAAATAGTTCTAAAGTATTTAGTTTCAAGTACAAAATATTATGTACATATAATTATACGAATATGTACACCTAATTATACATAAATGTATAGATAATATTCTCTATATGTACATGTATATTGGGATGTAAAAAAAATGGACTAAATACCAATTAAATTGTGTAACTTTAATTAGTTTGATCTAAATGGACCACCAACTATTTTTCCCTTCTTTAAACTAGGTAGCTAGTTCACATATTTTCCTTTTACGACATAAAAGCCAATACAGATTCGAGAGGTTATTACATAAGACATTGGTGCATCTAACTTTTAGATACACCATCTATATGTATTTAGTATAATTATAATATATTATTAGTATATATTTGGTGTATATTTAATGCATTTAATATATTAAATGCATCTCTGGATGCATCCATACTCACTCAACTTGCAAGGAGTTGACATTCTCTCTCTCTCTCTCTCTCTCTCTCTCTCTCTCTCTCTCTCTCTCTCTCTCTCTCTCTCTCTCTCTCTCTCTCTGTATATATATATATATCTTATCCTTTAGTGTGCCTACAAAAGAGGGAATTAAATAGGTCTTCACGTTAGTTATTAATGGGTTATATTCTATATATAGTTCCCAATGTGTATATATATATATATAATTTTAAAATATACTATTATAAGCAAAATGGTGCAAGACTTTATGAATATATTAGGTGCTCGTCGTTTTGCTTCAACGTATTCCTACAGCAAAACTTAAACGGCACATTTTAGCTTCCAAGGAAACTACAAAGATATGAAATGCGATAGTTAAATGAAAAAAAAGTAATAATAATTGACTCGTCCACCACGTGTGATCAAGATATAAAAAAAAAAAAGTAGTTGGTTGGTACAGCACAAATAAAATAAAATAAAAATGCCTTAATAAGTATATAAGGAACAGGTATAACCTTGTTTATTACTTTATCGAACCAATCGATAACCTTATTTAAAAATTAATAAAATAAAATAAATTTTCTTTTTAGATAAAAAAATTTATTTTTAAAAAATTATTACTTTATATTATTTAATGCTTATTTTTTAATTTTTTATGTATTAATTATTATATTATTTTTTAATTAAGAGTGTAATAATATTATTATGCGTATTTTTATTACCTTTTAAAACAATGTATAAATTGATAAATTATTATATATAAAACGGATAGAGTAATAATAGTATTAACCAACAATGTTACATGTCAGAAATAATTAAGAAGCTTCTAAACCATTATTATTAAAATTCTCAACCACCCAACACAACAAGACACGAGGGACGTCAGAGCAAAGTGGTATTATTATATAAAATTCCGTTTCTTAAATAAAGGTTTTTTTTATAAATGTATAAACTATTTAAAAAGATAATAAATACAATTGCATCTTTAATTAATAAATAATATAATAACTAATATATAAAAGATGAAAGAAAAAAATATAAAAACTTTTTTTTTGAAAAAAAAAACATTCTTTAACTAAACGGATAAAATATATATTATGCGTGCCAAATGTCACACCAATTAGTGCTATAAGAGATGCAAATGGAACGCCCACTAAATACTTTAAAACGGATAAAATTAAGTAAACCCTTGGGTCACAATTCGTACCATTAGAGTATTATAATTAGTATTATTTTATTTATTAAAGCTTCGCTTGTGGCACACCTCAGCATCCCGCTCAGACTTTGTGCTCGATCCACCGAGCTAGCTCTCTCCTCAATTAGTTTAATAACAATGCCTTTGATTAATCCAGCTGACTGGGAGTTTATATATGAAAGAAAGAGATGAAGAGGAGGAGGAGGAAGGAAGGAAAATTCCTATAGTAGACAGGATAATTAGCCAAGTAGAACCTCCCTAAAGCTTTTAGGAAATGAAGAAGAAGAATGTACATTACGAGTGCAAGGAAACCGAACCTCATGACTACAAAGGATTGAAGGCTATGCCTTTTATTATTGGTAAGCAATAGATTTTAATTGGCACACTAAATTAATTACCTAGTTAGCTAACTAATTTCCAATCAAGTACTTATAATATAATTTACTCTTCCTTCTTTTTTTCATTTGAAATCTAATTTATTTATTTTTCTAGGGAATGAGGTATTTGAGAAGCTAGGAGTCATGGGTACACTATCCAATTTCCTTGTGTACTTGAGCACCATATTCAACATGAAAAGCATAAACGCAGTCAGGCTAATCAATATCTTCCATGGTACTGCCAATTTTGGCACCTTACTAGGAGCTTTCATCTGTGATACCTACTTTGGTCGATTCAAAACCTTGGCATTCTCCGTCTTTGCAGTTTTCATGGTACTTGTATACTACTCCGTCCATAGCTAGCTAGAACTAAGTTTTTTTTTTTTAGCAATTTTAGTACTATTTTAGGAACTAATAAATATACCCATAACATGATAAGTCTACATTTTATTAAAAAAAATAATATGGTAATTAGCAGATATAAGGGGGGGGGAAAGAAAGGATAAAAATAAGTAATAACTTTTTTTAAGAAAGTTTTTATTTTAAAATAAAAATTTTAAGATAAAAAAGCTTCGTTTTAGTAACGGATACTTACAGAACCAATCGATCTAGCTAGCTATCCATACATAACTTCAAGTCATCACTGGCTTCATTAGTTATTACTATATGATCTCGATCGATTATAGTCATCTGCTACGAATTTAACCACGCACGACACTGCTGTATCTAGTAAATTACTACTGCGTACCTACCTTAATCATGTATACGTGCACAAACTGCAGGGTTTGCTGGCAATTGCACTGACAGCACTAATCGACAAACTCCATCCCCCTCCATGCTCAGCGAAATCCACGGAATGCACAACCGCTACGCCGTACCAAATGGCCTTCCTTCTCTTCGGATTCGGTCTCATGATCATCGGAGCGGGCGGCGTCCGACCATGTAACCTGGCCTTCGGAGTAGATCAGTTCAATCCAAATACAGAGTCGGGCAAAAAGGGCATCAATAGTTTCTTCAATTGGTACGTCTTTACCTTTACGTTCGCCCAGCTGGTGTCGCTGACCCTCATCGTTTACGTACAATCCAACGTGAGCTGGGGTATTGGGCTGTCCATACCCGCTTCCCTGATGCTGCTTGCTTGTGTTCTGTTCTTCATGGGTAAAGATATTTATGTCAAGATTAAGCCACAAGGAAGCCCGCTGACGGACGTCGTAAGGGTTATCGTCGCCGCCGTCAGGAAGAGGAAGCTGGACTTGAAGGGAGAGGAGACGAAGCTGTTTGATTTCGTAAGCTGTGATTCCATCAACTCCAAGATGGATCGGACCGAAGAGTTCAGGTTCTTGGACAAGGCAGCGATTGCGGCGTCGCACGACGAGATCGAACCGGGGGATGGATCGGCGACAAACCCGTGGAAATTGTGCAGCATCCAGGAAGTGGAGCAAGTGAAATGCGTAATGCGAGTGCTGCCTATATGGGCAGCGGCTATTATCTACAACGTGCCGCTTGTCCAAATGCATACCTACGCAGTCTTCCAAGCGCTTCAATCAAACCGCCGTTTAGGGAAAACAACTTTCCAAATCCCAGCAGCATCATACAATGTATTCCAAATGCTAAGCCTCACGTTCTTCCTCCCAATCTACGACAGGGTCCTAGTCCCGGTGCTGACGAGGTTCACTAAAAGAGAAGGCGGGATCACGCTGCTTCAGAGAATGGGAACAGGAATATCGCTCTCGATAATTACCATGTTAGCTGCTGGTCTAGTCGAGGAGAAAAGAAGAACCATAGCTCTTACGGAGCCGACGATGGGGACGGTGCCGAGGAAAGGCGAGATCTCGTCGATGTCGGGGTTATGGCTGATCTTTCCGTTGGGTATAGCTGGTTTATCAGAGGCGTTCATGTCCGTTGGCCAGATGGAGTTTTATTATAAGCAGTTTCCTGAGAATATGAGGAGCATCGGCGGCTCCCTCTTCTTTTGCGGCATGGCTATGTCCAGTTACCTGAGTAGTTTCTTGGTCTCGGTGGTTCATAAGGTTACCAAGGATAAAGGGAGGAACGGCGAGGACTGGTTGAGCGAGGATTTGAATGATGGGAGACTGGATCTGTTTTATTATTTGATTGCTTGCTTAGGGTGCTTGAATCTAGTCTACTTCCTTGTTTGTGCTAGGTGGTATAAGTATAAAGGCGCCGCTGGGGACGGTGCTGCTAAGGATCACAATCAAGTAGTACTGGTTGAATCGGACAAGGCTGCCGCCGGTTGATCCGTATACCACTACTACTACTACTTCTTATCTATCTATCACATTGCGAGATCTATATACATCGAGCATCACTTTTCAGCTTCTTTAATTTATTCTGCATATATTATATCTCTTTACGTATTATAAATAAACATCGGTGCTCCTTTTGCCAACCGTTTATGTTGCAAGAAAATTTGCCAAGTAGTACCCATTTTTCGCTCATAAATTTTTTTTGGTAAGTAATTAGTTTTATTACCAAAATGAGCAATATGCACATCACTATCTCTATATGCAAGATGCCATACAAAACATGATACCCAAGAAACCCAAAAGGACATCCATACTCCTAGTCATTAATCTACTACTTTGAATGATATATAAACTTAAAAAAAAAAAAAATCTGTGTTTTTGCATTCTTAACAAAACTGCATCTCATGAAAGGCTCTTTGATAATTTACTTACTTATGCTCTCAATGATAGGTTGTTTTTGTTGGAAAACAACTTCATTGCTATTTATCCAAATCTTGTAAATCAAAGCATCAAAGCCAATCCTCAACACTTTAACACATCCATGTTTGCCTCTTTTAACTTGGATCATCCATCGAACACGATTGTGCCAGGTAGTGAAGAAATGTGGTAAGATCACCCAGTTAAGCATCCTTCTCCAGAGTTGTTCTACAACAGTACATTGAACTAATAGATGGCTGAGATCTTCATCATCTTGCTGACAAACTTCACAAACTGCAGAGTTAATTACATGCAATGTCTTAAGCTTGGTCTTCACTAGCAACACTTCATGGCAAGTCATCCAGCGGATAAGTTTATGTCTAAGCATTCTATGATGCATCCAAACAAGGTTATACCATGTAACCTTATCACTTTTGTGCCTCAAAATCTGGTATATTTTGCTTACACTGAATCTCCCCTGATCACTACTAGATATTAAGGCTTCTTGTCCTAACTCCTACGTCCCTCATTTTGAAAATGAGTTTTGTTATCCACAAAGAATCCATTTTGATCTCAGCTTGCCAAATGTCTAATCTGCTTAAGTATTTTTTATGGATCCATTTGACCCATAGACTTTCTGTAACACCCACAAAATTCACTACTAAAAAATTTCGTTTAATTAAAAGAAAATTAGCGGAAGTAAATTAATAAACCGTAAACTTTGGGAGTATTACAGCCACACTTAGTACCAGACCGATGCACTCATACCGTTCCAGTACCAAGTGCTAAGGCTAAAAGAGTAAAATACCATCTTACGAGAAACTTAAGCATTTAACAATCAGAGAAGCGCAGTAAACACTTTACAAGAGAAAAATTCAACAACAGTGGCTACAAAATAACAAATACATTGAATTTAAAAGAGACAAGTTAAAACCCTAAAATTTTCGGACAGTACCTTACGCTCTTTTCCGAGAGCTCACTTGAATAGCACCTGAATACAACCTGCAAGGGGTACTGCCCATTGAATTAGCAGGGGCCCCATGAAGGGAACCCTTCAGTACTACGGTACTGAGTAACCCTTTAAAAACGCACTTAAAAATAGGCACGCAATGTCACACATGATACTACATACGTACACAATGAAAGGCAAATACTTAAGATCCACAGTCCTACAACCACACACTTAACGAATCAATAATTATTAATAGGCCATAGCAAACGATCGATACGTCTGGGCCTTAAACCCTTAATCCATCATTATCAATCATCTCAATGACTAGTATTTTTTCATAATTTATTCACATCCAAAACAATTTTTATTGAGCTCGAGACCCCCACTATTTTGGCCGGTGGATCAGAATACATATATATATATATATATATATATATATATCATCCAGGGTAAAAACATCCTAGGCCACCATTATATCTGGTGGATCGATACTCATGAACATCATCTAGGGCAAAACATCCTGGGCCACTATTATTTCTGGTGGATCGGTACTCATCAAATAATTCAACTGGTCCCGGCTCGTTAATCTTTCACTTTAACAATTAGTATTTTCCCTTTTTATTCAGCACAACAATTTCATTTATTTACCTCGATAGGGAGATCAAGAACCCGGGACACAAAGGTACACCGGTCGCACTGGTGTATAAAAGCTACTCAGTACCCTTCAACTAGTAACCCAGGGACGCAAAGATACCCTGGTCGTACTAGTGCATAAAGCTAACTCACTACCCTACCGACAAGGACACCTAATCCTTAAGTATGCATACCCCCTAACTAGGTCCGTAGAGCTAGATAGAGTAGATATAGGGCCTGGCTGGGGTACAAAGGCACACCAGCAGATACCAAATAGTCGTGGGCTAAACCACGTCTTTAGGGTAGCGACCCCTAAAGAGCCACCATTCCCGATCTCGAGGTCTTTCACTTTAAGTATTAGTGTCTTAATTAATGGTGATCATAAAAGCACAACAATCAGATAATTATCCAATTTTAATCGTTCAGATATCATCAGAAATTTCTTATTCAAATGGTCGTCCAAAGTAACACAGAATAATCATCAAGACCATCTTCATCTCATCTAATTTCGAATTATAATTCGTTCTTGTGATACTTACTAATTGCTACCTCATTAATCAGCATTATTAGAGTCATATTACGAATTCCACAATCACAACGATATATTAGATACAAACTACTCATTTACCCCTTACTTATACGATTATTAAGTCATCCCTTCCTTACTTGACAAATTACCATATTACCCTCCTTGTTACAGATTACCAAGTTACCCCTTATTTTATTTAGGTTACTAAGTTATTACTCATACTTATTAGGTTACTAATCCCCCTTAATAACTATTACACTTAATATCCTTTCCATTTAGTTGGTTAGATTACCACTTTGCCCTTTTCCCTTTATTATAATTAATAAATTATCCTTAAGTTGGTCAAATTACTAAATTACCCTTCCTCCTTATCCTAATTTCCGAATTAACCCTTTATTCAGTTAATTACCAAATTACCCTTTGGTTGGTTAAATTACTAAATTACCTTTTTATATGATCATAATTACAATTTTACCCTTCTCCGTCACCAAATTTACCAAATTACCCATTGGTCACTTAAATTACCAAATTGCCCTTCTTAATTGTCATGATTACCAAACTACCCTACTCCATTATTAAAATTATGAAAATACCCTCTAATCGGTTAAATTACCAATTTACCCCTCACATTTATCATATTTACCATTTTTCCCTTCTTCATTATTAAATTAACAATTAACCCTTTAGTTATTTAAATTATTATTTTTACCTTTCTCAATTATTATAATTACCAATTTACTCCTTTCCAATTTCCACTTTTACCCCTTTGATTTACAAATTACCGTTTTACCCCTTTACCTTCAAATTTACCATTTTACCCCCTTAACTCCAAAAAATTACCTTATCGCCCTTTTACTTATAACATTTCCATTTATCCTTAATTACGAAATTACTATCTTACCTCTTCTAATTTCCAAATTACCATTCTGCCCATTAATCACAAAATTACTATTTTGCCCTTTAATTATAAAATTACAATTTTACCCTTTTATTATAAAATTACCAAATTGCCCTTTTATTACAAAATTACCAACTTGCCCTTTTATTACAAATTACCAAATTGCCCTTTTATTACAAATTACCAAATTGCCCCTTTTATTACAAAATTACCCTTTTATTACAAATTACAAATTACCCCTTTCATTACAAAATTACAAAATTACCCTTTTATTTACGAAAATTCAATTTTAACCCTTTTATTATAAAATTACCATTTTGCCCTCTTCTTACAAAATTACTAATTCACCATTTAATCACAAAATTACTATTTTACCCTTTATTCACAAAATTACCATTTTATCCTTTTATTAACAAATTTACTATTTTTTCCTTGCCTCCAAAATTACCATAATACCCCCTTTTACTAAAATTTACCATTATACCCCTTAGCACACCACTTATATTAAATTATTATTATTACTACATAAAATATTAATATTAATGCATCATCCACAACTTTTAAAGTTAATACAATACTCATTAACACCCATATATAGATTAGGCCATATTCTTGTACAATGTACATTAATAAAGTCCCCTAAGGCTCACAAAATATTAAACATGTATTAAATATTACAATAGCATAAAACAACATGGATATAATTTACATTTTCCCTAACAACGAAATTATTACCTTAAATATTATTTCCATACATATCATATAACCTATCATGCTTCCTTTTATCAACCAACACAATAACCACATGTAATATACTATTCAACATATATCAAGCATAATACACATTAAAAATGCCTAATGTGCTAACATGCGTTAATCCATGCATTTAAGCGGGATTTAACGATTACCTCGATTTGCAAAAATGAACCTTACCGGTATTCCGGTCTAAGGTTCAAGCTTGATTTATCAAAACCAACACCTAAAAATAATATCAAGGTTTATTATGTTAGAAATCATAAAAATCAAGACATAAGGCTTTATAACAATTAATAGAATAATTAACTTAAAATCTAATTATACCTTAAAATTATTAAACAATTAGATTAATAAATGTAGAAACTCATGGTGCTAATGCAGCATGAGCTGCATGCAAAGGAATGAAAAGGAGGGGGCTCAAAGGTGGTGGAAATAGGGAAAATGGGTATTTTTGGGTTGGTGGCTTGGGGCTAAGAAAAGGGCATGGTGCAGAAGTGTAGAGGGGGTGTAGGTGGTGGTCGGGGATGGGTTGAAGGTGGCTAAGGGTGGCGGAGACGGCGGCAGTGGGGCTGTGAAGGTGGTGGCCAAGGAGGGGTCGAAATGGGAGGTTGGTGAGGAAGGAAAATGGAGGGGAAAAACAAGGGCCTACAGGTGGTGTTTTCGGCCAAAGGAGTATTGGGGGTGGTAGAGGGGGTTGCAGGGATTATTTTGGTGGCTCAGGTGGCGGCATAGGCTGCGGAACGGCAGCGGATCAGGGCCGCACAGGGTGGTTGCCGAGAAGGGACGGAAGGGGAGAGAAAAAGAAGAGAGGAGGAAGAATGGGCTGCGGGGTGGCTTGATGGAGACTGTGATGGCTCGAGGGTGAGGTAGAGGGTGGAAGGAGGTGGTGCAGGTGGCGTTTAAGGCGGCGGAAGCGGCGGAGATGGGTGGCGAAACCAAAAACAGGGGGAGAGAGGGGAGGAGAAGAAAGGGAGAAAAGGAGAGGCTCGGGTAAGGCATAGGACTCAGAAAAAAAAAACGTAGAGTGAGCATGGAAGGAGAATAAATAGGAGAGGAAGAGAAGGGAAGGGATAGGGGCTCGAGGGGTGGTTGTAGGTGGTAGGGAAATGGGTGTTGCAGGGAGGGGGAGAAGGGGTATGGCAATGGCAATCGCAGGGAGAGGGAGAGGGAGACCGGGATGGGCAGAGAAAACGACGCGAGGGGGAGAGAGAGAGAGGGAGAGACAGGGGAGTCAACAGGGGAGAGGGAGCTGTAGGTTGGGCGGCGAAAATGGTGGAGGGTGGCCGGGATTATCGCCGATGATGGAGGAAGAAGAAAGAAAGAAGAAGAAGAAAGGGTCGGGGTGCTAGGCGAGACGGGTGGACCGGCCGAAGGAAAGAACAAAAAAGAGCGGGCTGGTCGAGGAAGAAGGAAAAGAAAGAAGGCGGCCAGGCGACGCAGGAAAGAGAGGGGGAGGAGGAATGGGCCAGCGGCCCAGCGCAGGAGAGGGGGGTAAGGGCAGCCGAAGCAGGCCGGTGGCCCAAAGAAGAAAAAGAAAGAGAAAAAGGAGAAAAGAAGGAAAAAGGGGAAAAAGGGGAAAAAGGAAAAAGAAAGGGAAAATGGGATAAATAATTTAATTGATAAAATAATAAAATAGAATAATTTTTGGTAATAAATTGATTTAATAATTTAATTTAAGATAATTAAAATATAAGGGTTAAAAAGGATAGTTTTTTGTAAAATAAGGGTTTAAATTTTTATTTAAATAATAAGAGTATAATAAGATAAAAAAATATTTATTTTAACTTATTAAATATTTAGACCCAATTTTATTCACTCAAAAATCCATAAAATAATTAAATTAAATGAATTTAAAGGCTAATTTATTCCAAATAAAATTTATTTATTAAAATATAAGCTTTTAAAATTTCGAGGGATTACACTTTCTTTTTTTCCTTGTAACCTCCAGAGATATTTGCACAAGCAGGCTACATTCCACGGAATCAATTGTCGAAGACCAAACCCACCTTCATCTTTAGGGTGACAAATTCTAGCCTAAGAAATTGGGGTTTTCCTCTTTCTTGCTTCCATATTACTCCCAAAAAAACTCTGTAAATGGAGTCCAGCTGGTGCACTACTACTTGAGGAAACATAAAAACTTGTATCCGAAAATTGGTGATACCAAAAATCACTGACTTAAGTACTTGAAGCATACTAGTGTAGCTTAAGTATTTCAGAGTCCAGGATTTTTATCTTTGTGTGACTTTATCAATTAAAGGTTGGTATTGAGTGGTATTCAAGGATGAGATACTCAAAGGTACTCCCAAGTACCTAAAAGGATATTAACCTTCATTATAATTTAGGTACTAGAGTATCTGCATCTTGACTTCAGCTTGTACTCCTCCAAAATAAATGCAGCTTTTCTATGGATTTGCACTAAGTCCTGACATGGTAGCAAACATATCCAATTTCTCCTTTATAAGTTAAGCTAATTTCAAATGACCTTTGCAAAAAAGGAGTAGATAATCTACAAAATAAAGATTAACCATTCTCAACCTCTTGCAATCAGGATGCCCTTTAAAACCAGTCTCCTTCCATAATGTTCGCATCAACCTATTTAGATACTCCATAGAAAGGATAAACATATAAGGGGACAGGGGGTTGTGTTGTCGTATCCATCTCCTCCCTTGTAAAGGTTTACACAGAGAGCCTTGTAAGGATAGAGAGAAAGTCACTGTTGTAAGGCACTACATGATTAATTTGACAAAGTGAAATGGAAAGCCAAAGCCCTCCAACACTTACTATATGAAATGCCGCTCCAATGTGGCATAAACCTTTTTTAAATCCACTTTCATCATCATATGGGGGCTTATGTTTTGCCTTTTATACTTCCTCAATAATTCCTGTGCCATTAAAATGTTATCTCCTATCCATCCAGGAACAAAAGAAAATTGAGACTCTCCAACCACTTCACTAAGAACTTCCGTGAGTCTATTTGTCATCACTTTTGAGAAAATTTTATAGACCACATTGCAACAAGAAATGGGTCTATATTATGTGATGTATGTAGCATGTTGGACTTTTGGCACTAAGTGTATACTTGTATTATTTAGGATTTTTAAAAGAAATCCTATGTTCCGAAACTGTCTTGTTGCTTCTTAAATGTCTTCCCCTACAATGCACCAGGCTGTTTTGAAAAAATGAGCATTGTACCCATCTGGACCTAGAGCTTTAATATCACCTATGCTAAAAGTTGCTACCCTCACTTCATGCTCTGTAATTGACTGTAAAATGTGCAGTCTACTTGTTGTGGATAGATTTGTCCCTTGCTTGAGCATCTCTGGATCATAATGGAGGAGATTAGCACGTGTAGTGCCCAAAAGGCCTTTGTAAAAATCGACAATTTCTTACTCTATTGCTACCCACAATAATAATTTATGTCCATTAAGGCTATACAGTTGTGTTAGGGAATTTATACTATGTCATTCCTTAACCTTTGCATGGAAAGATGCATTATTTCTATCCCCCAAATTGACAAAATTAATCTTAGCCTTTTGTTGAAGATAATGTTCTTCAATTTGTAACCTATGCTACCGACTCTTCTTGGCTTCTTTCTCCTTATCCAATAATTGACAATTATAGGGGTCAATTTCTAAAGCATTTTTAATTTGTTCCCATTCTCCTTTAGCCTTTCTAACTTCTTGGGTTACATGGCTAAAATGAGTTGCATTAAAAACTTTTAACTCCCCTTTCAATCTCATGAGTTTTTGCACCACGTGAAATTGCTTCGAGTCTTCTATCTGAGTATTCCATGTTTGCTTCACTGTGTGTAGAAACTTATCATGATTGGTCCAGTAATTGTAAAATTTAAAAGGCTTTTTTCCTTTATGCTCATCATGATTGATAGTAAGGATAAGACATACATAATCAAAGAGGCAGTGCTCAACACTAATGTATTAACGTGATCTAGCTAGCTACAAAGATTACACAAATAAATGTATTTGCATTAGGGTATTTGTAAAGTAAAAGCTAGTTACCAATGCCTCTATCAAGCTTACATTGAATTCTGTGGGGAGGTTATTAATTATTTGACCAAGTGAAGAGTAGTCCAACTAGAATAGGTCCAACCCCACAGTTTTGTAAATAAGAAGCAAAATCATCCATCTCACCTTGATGGACCTGATCACCCATTTCTCAACAACAGTTAGAATGGCATTAAAATCACCTAATTAAAATCACCTAATATTATCCAAACTCTATCTACTTTTTGGCCGAGTTGATTTAAACCACACCAAAGGTGTTTTCTTTTAATTCCGATAACCATATACAAAGGTTACCAAAATACTGGTTTGGGTTAGTAAATTATTCACTAAACAATGAATATACTGCCCAGCTTCAGCAAAGACTGTTAAGGAAATAATAGTGGAGTTTTATAGGAGCATTATTCTTCCATTATAGTGAGAAGAATGATTTGTGTGAAAACTGTAATGTGGAGCTATTCTTTTATGTGTTGCGACTACTTTGTTATGCTTTAACCTAATTTTGATAAGACCAAGAACAGAGAAGGCTTGTGATTGTAAGAACTTACACATCTCCTTTTGTTTCAGAGGAGAGAAAGATTCTCCAACATTCCATACAACTAAATTCATTTGATAATAGAGGGATGACCTCCTTCAAAGGATTTACCCGCTTTTCCTTGATTAATTGCAAGTAAAGGAAAGATCAGATCATTAAGAGTGTCCTTGTAAGTCATCAAATTTGTGTCATCCCCCATGGTACCTTTACCCTTTTCTGGCACAAAGAGTTTAGTGTCATGGTTATTTTGTTGCACTTGAATAGTTTTTGGTCTCCAAACTTTATCATCTTTACGGATTGGTTGAGTAGCAGGTGGTTTGCATTATCTAGTATCATGTCCTGCTCTGTCACATTTGGTGTAGTACTTAGGCTTCTAGTCATAGTTCACTCTTTGAGTTCTAGTTCTCATAGGTGTATCAATCATAATAGAGTTCACAACTGGTTTGCTAACATTTATTTATACTAGTATCTGTGGGTATGAGATTCTACTGCGAGAAGCAGTGATCATGTCCGCATAGATTGGCATACCCAGGCAACTCCCAATTTTGCTTAAGGAGTCTGTACACCATAATGTCAATGGGAGTCCTAGGAAAGTGACCCTATAATACCTTGAAAATTTACTTAATCTAGTTCTACATCATTAGTGCCCTAATCTAATGCTAATCTCAATAAACCTTATGTTAGCCTTAACCTATCCTTAATCCCAAAACTTTAACTGATTCCGAAAACCTTAACTTTGATAAATCGAAATTCGTAAACTAAAATAAAAACTTACTAAAATTTCTACTAATCCTAATTACCTTTGACTAATCTAAAATCACCCTAAACTAATCCCCCCAACCATTTCTCTTTTCCTTTTCTTTTCCTTTTTCCTTTTCTTTTCTTTCCTTCTTCTCCTTCTCCCGTCAACCTCAAACTGCAACACTTGCACCACCAACTTACACCATCCACTTGCACCATCACCTCACCTCCTTTCTTCTTTTCTTCTTCTCCTTCTGCATCCTTATCTTTGTAGACCTGCACCCCCATGTGCACCACCCATCTCCCCCTGTCATTCTTCTTCTTCTTACGCAACATATCCATCAACCATCACCACCCTCACCCTGCAGCTATTACCCTACCCTAACCATCCCCTGCAACCATCACCCTCACCCTATAGCTGCACAATCACCATCATCACCGTTGCACGTCTGCACCTCCCCCTATTCTTTTTCTTCCTCACATGAATCATACCACACACACACACATATGAACATATATATACACCTCACACTCTCCTTACTTCTCTTTGGCTTTGCCTTACTCTGCTAATTTTTGTGCCAAAAAGCCATTACTAAGCTCCCTCTTCCTTCTCCTTCCCTCCTTCTCCCTTTCTTCTTCTTCTTCCCCTTCCTTTCCCTGTTTTAGCTTTTGCACCACCGTCTCCCACCACTGTGCACAACCTCGGCCGCCACTCACTACCCTTTGGTCGGTGGACCGACCACCAAGGTCGTCCCGACCTTCCCCCTCGCCATTTCCAGCCATCACTGTCGACCGCCGCCTCTTTTCCCTCCTTCTCCCTCTCGTGTGTTGCAGCATCGTAGTGTGCATGGCCGTGCAACGCTTAAATCCCCTGCCGCACAGCCGTGCAATTCCTACACCATCTTACCGTGTAAAAATTTTCCTCTTGGCCTAATTCTGCACGACCGTGTAAATATCACACCGCCTGGCCGTGCATCTTGTTTTCTCTCGACCAAAAGCTACACCGCCTACTACACAACCATGCAACCTCATTCCTTTGGCCGTGCATCTCTATTTTCACCCCCAAACCTCAACCAAACACCAACAAAATTTAACCATAGCTCCACCACACATTCCTCTACACATCCACATACCTCAAGCTCCAATTTGACTATGGTTATACCTACTTTTACCCTATTTACCTTAATTTTTCCCTTCCGGTTTAACTCTTCGAGCCTAACCATAATTTTATTATTTTAGTAGGTGGTTTTCCAGTAGCTTCGGAGGAGGAAGTCTAGGATTTTGTGTGCTTAGAACCTGGTGTCCTAGTTGGTAAGGATACTATTTGATGCTTAGGACTTTTGATGATTTTTGCTTGTATGGCTAAATGTTTCTTCCATGATATTATTGTTATATTATGCATCATATGTTGATATTGACAATTTGTGCTGATATAAATGTTATGTTGAAAGAAAATAAGAGTTGGTAAGAGATATCATTATGTTATGATTTATGACGATAATATCATATTTGTGAGAATGCATCTTATAGTATGAAATATGGTTGAATGATTATGGCATCACACTTGTGGAAATATAGCTATGGTTGAAATAATGACAATATCACACTTGTGGAAATATATCCATAGTATGGAATATGGATTGAATGATGATAATGTCATATTTGTGAAAATATATTTTAAGGTATGAAATATGGGTTAGATGATGAGAATGTCATATTTGTGAAATTATATCTTAAGGTATGAAATGTGGGTTGAATAATGACAATGTCATATTTGTGAAATTACATCTTAAGTTATGAAATGTGGGTTGAATGAGTTGTGGTAAATGGGATTAAGGTATCTCGTGAGGTATGATGATAAATGGGGACTTGGAGAAATAATACGTATGGCAGGTATAATATTTTAGAAAATAAAGGTGTTAATTGTGCTTAAAGGGTAACTTGGTCATTATGGGATATTAAGGAAGTTTTGGTAATTTATGTATCAGGAGACTTAAATTATGACAATAATAAATTGAGTAATTCATGGGAGTATTATCTTGATTTGGGGGTTCTTAGATGTTTAATAGTAAATTTGAGGCAAGCTATCTTGAAATGTTAATATTATTATTCCACCTTCGGGGTTTAAAGGGCTATCTATTAGAATTAGAAATAATGAAAATTTCATGTGAAGTGTTATGACAATTATATGGGATTTGGGCTTGGATACTTCAGAGATTAATATATATATCGGGATGAGATTACCAAAGCAAACTCATGGGAATTATGTTGCACTTTTTGGGTATGATACTAATGATAGGATTCGGGTGATGACATATTATAATGTGAGTAGAACAACTAACATGGGAGAATGAACACTAAAGGAAGTGTAATTAGGGTTTGACAAGACTTAAGGATTTTGACCTATATTATGTGCATATCTGTTTGACTGAGTTCTATGCTTGAGAATCAATCTTAAATAAGATACTAATCACTTAAAGTGAAAGAGCATGTGATTAGGGCCATGGTAATTATTTTTCCTAGATCTATATATATTTATTCCCATTCCACCAAGTAGAGTAGTGGCTCGGGAGTGTTCTGTCCTAAGATGATGTTTTTAATCTCCGTTCCACTGAAAAGAATAGTGGCTCAGGTGTGTTGTCCCCGAGAAGTTTCAAACCATTACACCGGTTGAGAATAGTGGGGTCCCTATTTAACGTGAAATAAAATATACCTTCATAACCTATGGAAAAGATACTAATAATTTACAGTGGAAGAATACGTCAGTCAGGATCAGATTGTTTTATTCCCGTTCCATCAGGTAAAATAGTGGCTCAGGAGCGTTCTACCCCAAGGAGATGTTTTAACCTCCGTTCCGCCGGAGAGAATAGTGGCTCGGGAGCATTATGCCCCGAGGATATGTTTTTAACCTCCATTCCACCTGAAAGAATAGTGGCTCGAGTGTGGATCGTAATATGCCTTATGAGATGTTCAATTACTTGGTTATATTCCTTTATTAACTAATGTGGAGGCATGTGCTATTTGTATTCCTATTTGATAATATTGTTCCCTTGCTCAGTACATAGCGTACTGACCACCCGTTTTATAGGTGTTGTTCATTCCCACGAGCAGACCTGCCCTGTTTTGCAGATGACTGATGATTATTAGCTTGATGTGCTTGCCTTGGGTGAGCACTAAATGATTTGGTAAAGGGTATGGTTATCCAGATATCTCTATCTCTCTTTGCAATCTTAGTCCTCTATTTTTACTATTTATTCTCTTCTCTCTATTTCGTATCCTATATTGTGGTGGAATCACGTGCTTTCCACACCTAATTCCTAGGTATAAGGTTACTTTTTTCTTGCACCCGATATAGACTGGACATAGGGAGTGCTTCTTCTATGTTGGATGCGGCGTGACATCCCCGCGTTTTGTATTTTGACTTCCGCTATTAACTTTTTAAAATGAAAATTTTAAGTTCCAAAATTTTGTGGTGTTACAGACCTAGAGAGGCATCTTCCTCCATTCTGTGTCATCTAGCGGCAGCATTGGGTTCCATATCTTTAGAAGTAGTGGGCCCACCTCAAAAGACTAGAATGGCTTTTCAAGAATAGTAAGACAATCAAATTCAAATTGAAATCTAAAGAGGAAAAAGCTTTGTTCATGTGGGTAAATCTGCGAGGAGGAAACAAAAGTCCATTGAGCCTCAACAAAGTTTCTCAATTGAGCGAGAGTAGGCGGATATCTAGCAACCATCCCAATCAATGCATGTGCCCATTTTTCCTCTTCTCTCGTAAGTTCCTGTGGTTGCAATTGAGCCTTAAGAATGCCATTCTCAATTATAAGCGGAGAATAGGCAAGGTTAAAGACAGATTGCTCCCGACGATTGTGAATCAGAATTTCACTTCAACTTAACTTCAAGCAACTCAATTCAGTTCGGATCTCTTGAGGGTTGTCTTCTTGAGTCTCAATTTATCCAGGTAATTTCTGGATTTTGGAGGTTAGGGTAGCCTCCACGGGTGGAGTATGCAGGATTCGTCGTACAACACTCACCTCCTCATCCATGATATTTATATATCTTAATTCAAAATTTTCATAGGCCAATCCATCTGAACTTGATTTAGAGATCTGAGATATGGATCCTTTCTTTGTTGTCGAGGTCGACTTCTTCCGCCGATTGTTCCTTACCATGGCAAATAGCCACAAGTGAAAAGAGAGCGATTCGTGAAACTTTATCAAGCCATAATTTTTTGGCAGCCTTCATTCTATTAATATTCTTGATACTAATATTCTTATTTATCAAAGTTAATTTGCGACTTGCAATATGAGGCGGGACTTGAAAGATATGTATAAATTAAACACTCCCCACTAAGTACTACCTATGGTTCCCAACGAAAACTTTCATCGCTTAAAAAAATACGAATTTGAAAGCAACGTTCCATTAATAGGGGGAAGATACAGTAATTAATGACCTAAAGACGCGGGTGGGAGAGGGAGAACCGGAGAAGGAGAGGGGGGGACAGAGAGAGTGAGAGACTAAGAAACTTTAAGATATATATATATATAGTGAATTTAATACGGAAAGCAAAAGATAGTGGCTAGTAGGGTTGTGCAGAAAAATCGGGATCCGAAAAACCGATTCGATATCTGAAAAAATCGATCTGAAATTTTGGATATCCGATCCGGTTTTTGAAAAGCGGAGCGGATATTCGATCCGATCAAATATAAGTTTGACCGGAGCGGATATCCGATCCGATTTTTTAGTGGATAATCCGATCTGTAAAAAATATCCGGTTTTAAAAATAAGTGAGTTATATTTAGGCATAATTTAATTTATAATCTGATTTTTTTCTTTTAATCTTCAAGTTTGGATCATTTTTTTACTATAGTACATGAGTCCAAATATAATTTACTAAACTAAAGTCTAAAATAAACATCCACACTCTACAAATAGTCAAATAGGTCACGACCTACACACACGCAAGCACCCAAACCAGAAAAAAAAAAGCTCCTAAATTTTTTGAACCTCTTAACTTAGGTCGTTCCACAGTTCTAGAGCGCCATTGTTCACAAATCTTGATCACTAATTTTTTTTTGATATGATTAATCATGTATTTTGTCTTTTTGTATGTAATTAAACAAGTGTTTATGCTGAAAATCTTTTTTAGTTATAGATTATATATGTAAATTTAATAATCAGATATGTTTTTTCAATAATCCGATATATCCGAAATCCGATCGGATATCCGATCCGATATTTCGGATATCCGATGTTTCGGGTATTCGGTGTATTCGGATACGAATTCGGATATGGGATATCGAATATCTGGTCGGATCGGATATCCGAAAAAAATATTCGGTCGGATACGGATATCCGACAATGCACACCCCTAGCGGCTAGGTTGGCGTATGCACTAGTCCCCGGCGTCGTAAATAGGAGCAATAGCGCTTATCAACGAAGTTGATCCCAGCTTCATGAGATTCAATATAAATTATTTTCTTCCTCTAGGACGACCGTTCTTATAAGCATAAATAAAATCGTCTACTATACATAAAACCAACGTTTTCAATTAATATTACTACTTATCCATCTTTTGCGTTTAAAAAAAAATATTAACTCATGCCTAATTTAAAGCTACTTATTCAAATAATTATCCAAATTAATCTTTTATTTTTAAATTTTAATATGTTAAAAAAATTAATTAATAATTATCTAAAATGATTAATTTTTGATAAATAATTTTTTGTTGTTATAGTAAACATTTTAGTATGAATTCTATAGCTATGTGTAGGGCTGTAAATGAGCTGAGTCAGTTCGATATTCGGCTCGGCTCGTCTCGTTAAAGCTCGGTTCGGCTCGTTCGTTTAATTAAACGAGCCTCAAAATGAGATTCGGGCTCAGCTCTTTTATTAAACGAGCCGAGCTCAAACAGGAAAAAGCTCGGCTCGGTTCATTTTTTAGCTTTGGCTCGTGAGCTCGGCTCGGTTCGGCTCGTTAAAAGCTCAGTTCGGCTCGTTCGTTTAGTTAAACGAGCCGAGCCCAAAAAGCATTTTAGGCTCGTTTAATTAAATGAGCCGAACCCAAACCTGGGAGTATTCGGCTCGGCTCGGCTCGTTTACAGCCCTAGCTATGTGTGTCCCACTTTGATACAAGTCGTCTCGCGCGTGAAGAGGTCCAATACCGGAAACTCACTTACTATATTTGATAGGTTTCTATACATGCGTAAAAATAAAATAGATAAATAAGCAAGTAAATACTTATCCAAAACTCTCTAATTTTTAAAATTAAGGATGCTTCCGTTATTGACAACTATACGTTTTCCGTATAACATTTAATTGGACATGAGGTGTTAATTTGATAGATATTTTGGCAGCTTGTAGATTTCATTATTTTCCAGTTTACTTTGTTAATCGTAATGACCTACTGTTGTCAAATCTCTGCTCGAGTTTTTATAATAAAAAAAATTGGTTTTTTAATATCAATGTATATGAATTTTTCCACTAAAAAAATATATTCATTCTACTTTCTTCCTCTCTTTTTTCAGTAATGCAAGTATTGCTTACTTTGAAGATCTCGTACTTGTATTTAGATAACAATATATGCGAAAAGTTGAGGCTACATTTAATTTTCTCATAAGGCCGGGTGCCATAATTTTGTGGCCGTTCCTCTGCATGTTCTTATGTTGGATATCAATGTTAGCTTATGGCCATTCTTATGACCCAAACAAGTTAATGATAAATTAGATTCTTGTCATGTCATATAACTGTATCCGAGATACCTCGCCTAGAGATGCCTAACCCAATCCGACGACATATCTAATGAAAGGCAACCCAATTCATCTGAAAATTTATCATATTGAAATTGGTTCAAACAAACATAACCTGAAATTTAATTAACTCGATTTAAAATTGTATTCAAGATCCTATATGACCTAAAAATTTATCAAATCAAAACCGATTTGACCCAACCCTAACCCAAGGTCCAATATGACTTGAGAAAATAAAAATCCAAGATGCATCTTACTCCACTTGGTAACTATCCAAGACTTGATGATTACCCTAAGTATAGTATTAGTATTAGCTTACCCTAGGTATAGTATTAGCATTAGTATTAGTATTGCAAAAGTATTTTTTTTTGTTGTTGTTATGCAAAGTATAATTATTATATTTAGTGTTATTATGATGATTATTGTTATTACAAATATTATATTATTACTATTGTTGTTAATACAAGTATTACTATTATTATTTGATTCATAAGGGGCCAGTGAAGGCAACTACAAAACACTCTATAGGTTGTGGAACTATAAAGGTATTAATTACTACTACTATTACTATTAGCACAATTATTATTATTATAACTATTATTGTTTTTGTTTTTTATTATTACAAGTATTATTATTATTATTATTATTAGTTTATTACTAGTGATATACTATAATTAGCTTAATATTATTACTATTACTGTTATTGTTGTTATTGTTCGTGTTATCTTTGTTATTCTTCTTATTATTGTTTGTTTTTATAATCATCATCATCATTTTTTATCCAAAAGTATATGGGAATATTTTTTATCTAATTAGATATCAATTGCATTATATGAATGAATTAATGTGTTATTTTAGTTTTGTATGGAGAACTATTATTATATTCTCCATTGAAAATTAGAGATGAAAATTAAAAAATAATTAAATGTACTTCCAATAAATTTGAAATATCCTAATAACCTAGAGCGTTATTAACTTGAGAAAGATAACATAATGATAAAAACATTTTTAACACAAATAAATATAAATCCAAACAATCTATATAAAAACAAAATGAGTATAAAATAATTTGAGATAATCTAATTCAAGATTGGTGGGCTACATAACCTTCTAAAATGGTAAAAAAACAAATTACCTGAACCCAAACCCAAATTAAACATTAATTGAATGATAGTTAACCTAGTTTTATCCTAATGCAATCCAAAAGATAAAATAATATGAGGTTACCTTAACACAAAATGACCCAACCCAAACCAAAATTGATCTAAGAGGTAAAATTATCTGAACCTATATGAACTTGAAACTATCCAATCTTAGCCTAACCCAAGTTAATTCAGTAACTCAAGATGACCTAGACCCAAGATGACCTAAGATTAACCCAAAACTAACTGAATAAGATCAATTACCTGAGCCAACCCGAACATGAATTGTCCAGAACTCAAAATTAACCACACCCACCTAATTATCAGATCTACTTCAACCCATGCCCATTCCTACAAAACATAACCACTTTATGCATAAATCAATTTTAAACATTCTCACATGATACACCAAAAATGAAACCTCAAATATAAATGGCATGAAAATAGCTTGCCATGAAGCTATTTTCACCCATCATTTGATGCGATATAATACAAAGAAACATAGAAGTCATAAAAGGAAAAGCCATGTGAGTATTGTGGTTTCTAATACTATCCACCACTTTACATTGTTGTGAAATAAAATAAAGAAGAAGAAGAAGAAAATGGTTACTTTATCACATTCATCATCACACTACACTCAAGAAAATCATCATTGTTTTTATCACTGATAGAGAACTGGGTGTGACAGAAATAGTGCCTAAGGTATTTCCTAATGTAGCCTTGTCTTATGTAGATGGCATATTGATAAGAATGTTCTCTCACATGTTACAAAAAAATTAGGAACTGTAGCAACTAGAGAACATTTCATGATCCAATAGAGGAATATTGTAAAGGCAACCACATTGTAGACATATGAGAATTAGATTTTATTGATACACGATAGATGGGGCATATTTATTCATCTAATACAATATGTCTATGAGACTTGGTTGAATCCTTATAAGGTGAAGTTTGTTTTAGTGTGGGTTGACCAGGAGCTTCACGTTAGCACTTATATGACCAACATATATAATTCTATTAGTGTGAATATTTTTTTCATTTAAATTGTAATTAAATAACCAACACTTATATTTTAAAATATTAATTTTAAGGTGGAAAGTGAGCATTCGATGCTAAAGAAATATATAGCATCATCTCATATGAGTTTTGACATGTTATGGCAAAAGATCGATACACTGATTCAACTCCAAGTGAATGAGTTGAAGAAAGATTTGGAACAATCTTGGGCCATTATTCTTTATTACTCTACACATAACATGTTGTTCAAGGAAATCACATATGTGGTATGTCGTAGATCACTAAACCTAATTAAGGAGGAGAAAAAGAGATTTGATTTGATTGGTTCTTATCCTTCAGGTTGTGGGTGTTACTTCATTTTGACACATGATCTACCATGTGCACACGAGATATTTTAGTACAAATAAGATAATCAACCTCTCGCAGAAATAGCAGTCCATTAATTCTAGAAGACTTTTACTTTTGTCAAACAAGCTAAAGAAAGATTTTAATTCAATGATTCGGCCATTCCTCCAACTGCCCATCCCTTTGCCTCTAATATTATGTCAAAGGTAAAAATCTAACACAACCATTCCAATGCAATAAAGTATTATATTTAAGATTCTAACATTCCAATTATAACATTATATCTCAGGTACAAATGATGTTGGACTATTCTATTTCTCCTAGCCATCTAGAGCAATATTATAATATCATGGATGATATCTTCGAACACGCTATAGCAAGTATGGTCGAGCCAGATGTTCACAAAAGTAGGGGTCACCCTAGTTATAGTGTAAGGAGGGAACCACCAGAGTGGGAGTATACAGTGCGTGCTTATTCTAATTCACTTAGGGGACATGGTTGATTGGGTCGAGGACATGGTAGAGAATGGAATTATCCTAGTCTATCAAGAATAGGTCGAGGATGGAGTAGTAGTAGTGGTGGGAGTTATAGTATTAGGAGGACACACTAATCTTTAGATGATTTTCCATAGCCATTGGATATTAAGGCAGTGATGCTTCCGTGGATTAAATTATGGTGTAATGTTGTGGGGGTTGATTTAGAGTTGTTGCACCACAACTCTTTGGGAACAATGAGCTCTAGTCCGATGTTAGGGGTGATGTTTAGGGAATCAATGACACATTCAGAATTGTAAGAGCATGCCTTTATAGATTTAATAGCCCAAAATAGGAAATGTCTTACCTATTTTTATGGATTAGGTCCAATGGAGAAATGGTGGAAACAGCTTGACTTTTGATTTCTATTTGTGACAGTGTACAATGTGGTATTCATTTGCTTGAGTCAGTCGGAAACAGTTACATGTTTACCACACAGAGCTCCACCTAATATCCGACAGATTGATTGCATTATTAACATCTTGAATTACAATAATTTTACACACTACATGTCGGTATGTGATTTTTCTTATTTGAATAAAGTCTTTATTATACTATATCACTCATATAAATGTTATGTTTCTTTGTAAATTTATGTATATAACCTTGATGGAAGATGCAATGTTACCACCTATATCTAATAGGTGGTACCTTAATGCTTATCCAAGCATTTCTAGGTGTGATGTGCCATATCTCAATTGTATTCAGTTATACCAAAATATGATGGGTATAAGACATGACCAAGGTGGCAAATTTGATTGATGAATCCATATTATGTTAACGGTGTTATGTTTGTGTTATGTTATAGTAGTAACCTTGATGTATAAGAAATGACCATTACAGCAAACATTTTATTAACATTTAGACATTTTTTTTATTAAAAGCATATAAATCAAGAAAAACAACTAAATACAATAGAAATTGTCCTACTAATCATGACCATCACCATCAACAGGTTGGTCGGTAGCCTCTTCACTAGAGTTAAATGCAAGCCCATCAAACTCTAAGTACAACTCTTTTAATTTTTCACAAAGGGTGTCATTATCGATAAGTCCCCTCCTTTCTTATTTGAACCAGTACTGGTATGCACTCGTCATCGCATTATGGATCTCCACCTCTGTAGCAATGTACTCTTGATCAGAATGTCCCACATCTCCTATGCAATGGAATCTTGGACGACATCGAGATCGAAACCACGTAAGATATCCATTGGAAGCATCATGCTGAAACACACATCGGCTAGCTCGGCAACTGAATTCCAATGTATGATCTAGTCAGATGTTCCACAACGATCCACAACTAGAGTAATCCACCTTATACTTGTGTACCTTTGCATTACAGTAGAATCCAAAAGCTGGTCGAATAGGAGGCATGTGGATGAGTTGGGTGTAGCCAAACTTCCGCATAACGAGATCTAGTATATACGGCTCCACAATATCAACATAGATGATGCTACCATAGTATATTGACACCTCTTGCATCAATAATGTATTAGTATTGAAGGGGGAAAAATCAACCTACAAACACATGAAAATTATTTTTAGCAAGAATTAACAATAATTGAACAATAAAAGAGAAAGGTAGTTAACCACCTGTGTCGCCCCTACCATATCAAGATGATTCCTATGCCAAACAAGGTCATCTACTGAATCAAAAGGACAAGTCTGATAGTCTCCCATCTCATTGCTTCAACATCTTGTGAGTTTACAAATGTGAGGGAATAAGACTAGTGGAATGAGGGAAAATACTAGTAAATCCATGCTCTTGCATATTCACAACAATAAAAGAGAAAATATATAAATCTTACACATAAAAAGGTAAAAGCTCTTATATTTAACAAGTAAACGTAAATTATTACCTCCAACAAAGGCATACAATCACCTATTTGCATGCACCCAACTCTGGATGCTACTCCAAGATGCCTATAGAGATATGCTAATGTAGCATCTCTAATTGACAGATAGTATCAATTATTCAAATTGGCAGCTAATCGCAACACTGACAATGAGGTATGATTATTAGACTTGTTAACAAAAATCATATAGGAAAATAAGTACCACAAATAGAGTAGAACATAAGACTTATCATCATCAATCACTCAGTCATAAGCTTATCAATTGCATCTAATGTAATTGAGTTGCCCTTCAACTATGTCCCCCTAACCACCATCTCATATTCACCCCACATATGCACAAGTAAACTCATAGCATCATTTTTGCATACCAACGACTCACCCGTACATGCATACCCATAACAATTAAGGTGCATAATGAAAAATACATCATGGAGGGTAACAGTCATCTCACCAAATGAAAGATGGAAACTACTAGTCTCTAGATGCCACATTTTAACAAAAGTAGATGTCAGTGGGCAGTTATGACAGTGGAAGTAACTATCAGGAAGAGCTCTCAATCTTGTGTAGTAGACGAGATTATAAACATTTCCATCCTCAAGAGTGAGCCAAGGTAGCCTTGTAAGTGCGTTTACCCTCAACTACACCTTTAGCAGCCCATACGGTTCCTACAAAAAATATCAAAAAAATAAAAAATGACATGAATTTGTTTTAAAAAATATTAATTGATAACTAAAATAGTAAAAATTACCTGATCACAATTCTATATGCCCTATGCCACTTGGTATTTGAAGCTAGTAAGAAGATTAGGAATATCTTGACCATCGCTTATAGGTACAGTCAATCGCTAATTGTTATTGACCGCTTATGACGAAGATGATCCAACAACCTGACTCAAGGTACTTGTGCCAACTTCACCTCCATGACCATGGACATCATAGTCATACTTATATGGCATATAGTCGGTGTTAGAACTATGCACTATTGTCTCAATACCGCGTTTTGCTGTAGCTCGTGCTCGAGCACTTATAGTGACGGCTCTCTTAGATACCTTGCCAGTGAGAGTGTCCTACCTAATCTATTTACCCTTTCATTTTTTACCTGTCATTTGCCATTTATAATAAAAACATCATTAATACATATTATACTAAATAATAATTGAATATTGTACTAAATTAAATCAAATTATAAGGGTCACATTTATAGTCTATGCTTAAGGAATTGGGGTTTAGGGTTCGGGGTTAAAAGGTGTAGAGGTTTGGGGTTTGGGGTTTAGGATTTGGGGTTAAGGGTATGGGGTATGGGTTTAAGGGTGAAGGATTTGGGGTTAGGGTTTGGGTTAGGGTTAAGGGTTTATGGATCATGGTTTATGGTTAAGGGTTTAGGGTTTGGGGTCTAGGTTTAATGTTAGGGCTAAGGGTTTGGGGTTTGGTTTTAAGGGTTTGGGGTTTAAGGTGTAGATTTTAGGGTTTGGGGTTATGGTTTAGGGTTTAGGGATTATGGTTTAGGGTTAAGAGTTAAGGGTTTGGGGTTTTGGTTTTGGTGTTTGGGTTTTAGGGTTTGGGGTTTAGGGTTTAGGGTTAAGGGTTTGGAGTTTGTGTTGAGGGTTTGGGGTTTAGGGTAAAGGATAATGGTTTGGGGTTTGGGGTTTAGGGTTATGGTGAAGGGTTTGAGGTTTAGGGTTTGGGGTGTAGGGTGTAGGGTTAGGATTAAGGGTTTTGGGGTGTAGGGTTAGGATTAAGGGTGTTTGGGGTTAGGGTTAAGGGTTTTGGGTTTGGGTTTTGGGTTGATGGTTTGAGGTTTAGGGTTATGGTTAAGGGTTTGGGGTTTATGGTTTGGGTTTTAGGGTTAGGGTTATGGGTTTCGGGTTTGGGTTTAAAGTTTTGGGGTTTAGGGTTAAGGGTTAATGGTTGAAGGTTTGGGGTTCAGGTGAGGCTCTATGGGTCGTTGTTGTGTGAGGGGGAGGCATACGGCCCATTGCTACGTAGAAGGGGGTTAGTTATGGGTCATTATCGCGTATAAGGGGGTAGCATCTGAGTAGTTGCTCCGTAGGGCGGGGAGGCCTACGGGCCATTGGCGCATAGGGGTGGGGAGGGTTATGGGATCATTCCTCGAAGCATAGTGACCTCAACGGGTGGCTTGCTTGTTGGTTCTCCTCCCCTTCGCGTTCCTCACCCGTTCCCCTACCCCATTTCATTCACCAACACACAGATCCTATTCATTCATAAAATCAATCAAACACATAGATCTCACACAATTGATTTATATATATATATATATATATATAAGCAAATTACTTATACTAATAGACATGGGCGATCGAAGGACGAAATCTGAGGGGAATAGAGGATCGTGAAGAGAGAAGGGAGAACAAGCAAAGTGAAGCAAATGTAATATCAGCTAAGTTGGGAAGATGATAAAGGGAGAGAGGAGGAAGATTTGTGCATATACCAAGAGCATAATGGGAGAGAGGAAGGAGATGAGTGAAAGTTAAGAAGGGCAGTTTTGGAAATTTAAAAAAAAAACAAATGGGAGATATAGGGACGTGTATTTCATATTTTAGGTATGTGACGAGAGTTCAATTTATTTTTTAATTTTTTTTTAGCAATGCTAGGTGTTATGTATGATACAAGATTGGCTTATGGTCATTATTATGGCCCAAACAAGTTAGCGACAAATAAGATTCGTGTCATGTCATACAACCATATCAGATATCGCCCACCCCTACAAAAGCATTAGCAATTTGTGGAATTCGAAGTTGTAGACTTTCTCACTCGATACACAAAAAACTGGAACCTCGAATATATATGGCATGAAAACCGCATGCCATGGAGCCGTTTTCACCAGTTATTTCCTGGCGTCCTCTAGCAAACCATGTGTGGAGACTGTATGTCGATCGCTTGTAATGTCTCAACTACTTTACGACTCCATTTCTGCGTGAGCCCACCGAACAGAAACAAGAAAAAAAAAAGGTAGAAATAACAATAAGCCTTTTTTACACAGCCAAATCAAATATTTGAATCAAGGGATGCCTTCCGTAAGGAAGACCGATGACGCAGGCATATTCAGATTCCGAAAGCTTCAGTTTCGGTTGCTTCACCTAAATAATGATGTATGCGTACTTTTCTTATCTTGGTGACCTGTGTTGTCACGCACTAATTGACCGAGTGTACTGCAACGGGTTCACTGATATTTGACTTGACATATAAAATGCAAAATGTGAATACGAGAATAACGCTTACTTACTACCAGACAACGAGTCATCCGACGATGGTACTGAATCAATTTCCTTGTACGTACGTGGGGCCAACATTCGGCGAGTGTCCAATCGGTAAATTAATATGTGTGGTTACTGGTTTTTTTTCCCCCTCTTTTCTAATATCTTTGGTTTCAACCAGGTCGTTCGAAATATATTTGAAATGTGAGATGATACGTGGGTTTCCTAAAATAAAATGGAACTTCTAAAATGAGTCTCCTAAAATAAGTGGCATTAAATTCTGTCAGTAATTAAAGTAAGTGGCTGAGAAAATTAGTTTCTTATAAATATTTGTAGTCACGTATGCTTATTATCTACCATATTAATTAAGTTATATGCCGTAATTTATATTTATCGTGTTAGTTCAGAATGTGATTGACGGGGACGTTTAAGTCAAGTATACTGACTTTTGTGGTAAATTAATATGTCATGTAAAGTCACATGGTGTGATCTGCGTTGATATTCTTGATATGTATTATAATGCAAATTTATTTGATAGAAATAACTTCATTTTTCTTCATATAAAATAAATAAGTAAATTCTTCAAAATTTTATTTATATTATTCATTAAAAAATTAAAAAGTATTTAACATATAAATAATAAGAATAAAATATAAATTTCTACCTTTTTAAAGTGAATTTTTTTATTTAAAAAAATTGTACGTACCGAATAAGTGATATATACTACATTGTGCTAATGAAAAGTACGAATAGTTTCAAATTTTCAAAAAAAAAAAAAACTCTTCACACCATCTGAAATTAGTAGTTAAGATATGTAAACGAACAAGCACTTAAGTATTTTAGGTTCTAGATTAAAATCTTGTTAAATCATCGTAGTGGGATTTTAGAAATAGTCGGTCACTAACCTGCTCACTCCCTTGTACTTTGTATTTATCAGGGCGTTGGCCATTGGCTTTCACTTTCTGGCCAACAATTATTGAGGGTTGTAGTTGGCCTTGTCCCGTACTCATCCCCACTAAAACATGACAGAGCAGGACCAACACTAAGGCAGAAAATCAGAAAAAGCAAGGTGGGAGGAAGAAGGCGTTCATTTGAGAAGCCAAAAAAAAAATGGATCATCAACATCATCATCAGGGGGAAGAAGACGTTGCTAATGGCAATTACAAGGTTCAGAAAGTTGCAGCCAAAAATGATCACCAGAAGCCAGAAATCAACTACAGAGGAATTAAGGCCATGCCTTTCATCATAGGTACCAAAAAATTTAGACCTGCGCTTATAATTTGAACCCCCCCCCCCCACCAAAAAAATTCCTGATGATATACGAGAAGTGATTCTGGCTTATATATATATTGTCATCTTTTTTATTATTGTTAAATTTAACGTCAGGGAATGAGACATTTGAGAAGCTAGGAGCAATAGGAACATTAGCCAATCTATTAATCTACCTCACTTCAGTGTTCAACATGAAGACCATAACAGCAACGACTATCATCAATACCTTCAATGGTACTACTAACTTCGGTACCTTACTCGGTGCTTTCCTCTGTGACACCTTCTTCGGCCGTTACAAGACTCTTGGATTCTGCACCTGCGCCTCCTTTGCGGTAACGGAGCAAAATATCATATCATTTATTATATCAAAAGATCACAACATAAAAAACTCCCATACCAACAGCTTCCTCTTCTCTTTTGTTTTTTATGCGTCTGCAGGGTCTGTCGGCAATAGCATTAACAGCAGTAATAAAGCAATTACACCCACCACAATGTGGGCCAAAACAAACAAGCTGTACAGGACCAACACCATGGCAAATGGCATTTCTGTTAGCAGGGTTTGGCCTGATGGTAATCGGAGCGGGTGGCGTTAGGCCTTGTAACTTAGCGTTCGGAGCCGATCAGTTTAATCCGAATACGGAATCCGGGAAAAGAGGGATCAATAGTTTCTTCAATTGGTACTTCTTTACCTTTACGTTTGCACAGATGGTGTCGTTAACGCTCATTGTTTACGTACAAACAGATGTAAGTTGGGGTATTGGGTTGTCTATTCCTGCTGCTTTGATGCTGGTTGCTTGTGTTCTGTTCTTCTTGGGTAGTAAGATCTACGTCAAGGTCGAACCACAGGGGGTAGTCCTATGACTAGTGTGGTTCAGGTTTCGGTCGTTGCTCTTAAGAAGAGGAAGTTGGTTGGGTCTCACGGACCGCACGACAGGAAGGAGCTCTTCAATTTCATTCCTCCTAATTCTATCAACTCTCGACTTCCTCACACCGATCAGTTCAGGTAAAACAAACAAGGAATTAGACTTCGTGGCATAATTAAATAAATTTCCTTCAGACTAATTATTTTTGTTGTTGAATTTCTTTTGAATTAATGCTGTTGTCATAATTTACTAAGGTGTCTTGACAAGGCAGCAGTAATAGGGCCATGTGATGGGATAAACCCAGATGGATCCTCAGCTAATCCATGGAAGTTATGCGCGTTGCAACAAGTAGAAGAAGTGAAATGCTTAGTCCGAGTCCTTCCCATATGGGCATCGGCCATAATCTACCACGTAGCGATAGTCCAACAACAAACCTATGCGGTATTCCAAGCGCTTCAATCCGACAGACACTTTGGCAGCGCCAAATTCCAAATCCCAGCTGCCTCCTACACCGTCTTCCTCATGCTCAGCCTCACGATCTGGCTTCCAATCTACGACCGAATCATCGCCCCGCTACTCCGACGGATCACGAAGACCCCGGACGGGATCACCATTCTTCAGAGGATGGGGATTGGCATACTGCTTTCCATCGTAACCATGATCGTATCCGCTGTTGTTGAGAGGAAAAGGAGGCATCTAGCCCTTACGGGACCGACATTAGGCGCCGTCCCAAGGAAGGGTGAGATTTCGCCCATGTCGGGCTTATGGTTGGCTCCTCAGTTAATATTAGCGGGATTGGCTGAGGCTTTTATGGCGGTCGGACAAGTTGAGTTCTACTACAAGCAGTTTCCTGAAAACATGAGGAGCATCGGCGGTTCTTTGTTCTACTGTGGGATGGCAATGTCGAGTTATTTGAGTAGTTTTTTGGTGTCGGTAGTTCATCGGACGACGGGGAAGAAGGGTTTAAGGAATTGGTTGGATGAAGATTTGAATAAGGCAAGATTAGATCTGTTTTACTTCGTGGTTGCCGGCTTAGGGTGCTTGAATCTGGTTTATTTCCTTGTCTGCAGCCAGTGGTACAAGTATAAAGGGAGCGGGAGCGATAATAATAATGGAAGTAGTAATGGCGTTGCTGGAGTCGAGACAGAATCTAAGAAGGCTATAGATTTTCTCTTGTCAGAAAGAGTTGATATATAATCAAATTGATGTTACATAGCTTTAATTAAGAAGCTGGGTGGGGTTAGACTATAGATCTGTGTTTTACTGCCCAAATATATATGTTTTCGTATGTAAGTACGTACGTACTAGATTTCTTAATTAGAATAATAATATAAATCCATACACAACTCCCTTTCACAAGTTTTGTTCAAATGATTTTGACGTATTAGTAATGATATCACATTTTTCGAGGAGGGATTGGTCTTTGATTAATACGACCTGGGTTGGGTTTTGATACCTTATGTTTTAATTTGTATATGTCGAAAAAAAAAACATTCTATCATCAATTTTTTTATTCTAAAAAAAGCTATTATAAAAATGTTAAAATTTATTTTATATGGAAAATGAGTACGTTCAAATTATTCATGACATTTTGTCAACGGTTGGATTTTTTAGGCCATTACAGGATCTTTAAGGCCCACCATAAATAACAAATTTATACTCCCTCTGTTTTTTTTATAAAAAAATATTGTAGATTTTAATCACAAATTTTGATTAAGTCAAAGTTATCTCTGATGATTAAAATTATATTTAAAATTATTTATTAAAAATAATTATTTATGATAATAATTTATTTTAAATATTTTTTAGTCTAAAAAAATTATAAAATAAATAATTATTATACATAATTAATTTTAATAAATAACTTCAAATATGAGCTAAGTCGTAATTATATACTTCTTATCAACAAAGAGCAATCCCTCTTGCTAAAAGTTCTTTTTTCAGGTCGTCAATAAATCGACAGGTTCGATACGAGCAAGCGTAAACTTATGTAAGAAAATCATGAATGACATGTATGAAGTAAGAGTGTATACAATTCAGTTACAAGTTGCTATATATAAAAAAAAAATGTATATTCTTTTACTAAAAATTATTCCCTCCGTATTTTAAAAAAAATATTTGTTAATATTTTGTATATTATTTTATAAGATAATAAATATGTTCCTATAATATTACAATTATACCTTTTATTAAAAAATAATATAACAGTTAATGTATAGAAGGAAAATAATAATAAAACTAATGGTAAAAATAAAATATAAGCATTAATTTTTATAAAATAACTTTTTTAAAAGAAAATTTTCTGACTTTCTTATATATACAAATGAAATATATATATATATATATATATATATTATATATATATATATATATAATATATATATAGAGAGAGAGAGAGAGAGAGAGAGAGAGTTTGCAATTTATAAACCAAAATTTAATTTGTAGAAAAATAATCAAATTAGTTTGATAAATTCTATATCAAATTGTAATTTTCGGATTATAAAATGGACCAAACTATAATATGTAGTTTAGTTTGTGGTTTGAAGCATATTACTACCCCTAATAATATGAACCATGTTTCATGGAAATTGAGATCAAATACTTCTAGTTGAAAAAACTATTCATATTAAGTGGTGCAAACTATTTTTAGTAGGTAGAAAAAATACCGTAAGTAATTTAAAAAATTATAGTATTTTTGTAAATAATTTATATTTATCTTTAAGATCTAAAAACTACCTACAGTGATGGAAACTATTTTTATTAGATAAAAGAAATTACTATAAATCTTTTAAAAAATATATAGTATTTAAATATTAAAAATTAAAACTATAATATTTTTATAAATATTAGATATTTATATTTTAGTTTTAAAAAATACCTACAATAAATAATGAAAGTTATCTACTAAATAGAGAAAAATAATATAAGTTTTTTTAAAAAGTATAGTATTTAAGTGACGGATATAAAAACAACGATATTAAAATTTAATATAATTAGCTTGAAAAATTAAGATAGGTCTCCATTCTTACTCTGATACGTGGACCTAGCTAGATATCTTTCCGTATATATTTATTGCATGAATAAGTTGTAGAGCGGGCAGTTGAACCATCGTATCGTACTTTTCGCACTTTGATTGCAGCAAGTCTTCCTTGTCCAGTTGAACTACCATTCAAGCAGTCGTTTTTTCAAAAGCAAACAGAAACCAAAAATCAGTCAACACCGAAACTATGCAATGCTAGCACACATGCACAGCACAGGGCCCTACATCATCCATGCACTTCATGAGCCCTCTAGTGAGATTCCAATTCCATCAAGCCATTAACCCAAACGCGAGACAAATCCGCATCATGTGATGTAAACTGCCATTAGACCTAGAGGTGTCAATCGGATTAATCTGGTTAGGATTTCATCAGGTTAAAGTGGGTTAGTTCATTTTCGGATTGAGTTATTTATAGATTATTTGTCTTTACAAATCGATTATAGGTTGGATTGGATTATTTTAAATTATCTTATTATTCGGATCGATTTGGGTCTATGTAGAGGATTATATTAAGTTAATTTATCGGGTCATATCATATTTAGGTTGAGCTAGTTCAGTTTAGGGTTGAGTTAGGTCCGGATTATTTCAAATTATCTTGTTAGGTCGGATCGGATTTGAAACCAATAAGCGAGCTTGTATTCGGGTGATTTCATATTCTAGTTAATTTGAAGCGTCATGTTTGAGTTGACTTGATGAATCAGATCTTTTTAGATTTTAATGGGTTGAGTCGGATTAAGTTTGGGCCTAGTTAATCCTAGATCGAATCACTTTAGGTTTGGATCAAATCAGATATTGACCACTAATATTAATCAAACTCATTAACCTCGTAAGTAAGCATTAAACTTAACTTTAACTAATCATATGATCAATAATGTGTTATTAATTGATTTTTGTTTATTATTATGATTTTAAAATATTGTATTTTTATGCAAAAATCTTGATAAAATTATAATATCATTAATTAATAAGTATGTCTACAATAAAAGTAAGAAAATAAGTAATATATATATATATATTTAAAAGTTTTAAATAAATAATAAGACATGTGTAATTTTTTATTATTATAATTGGTTAATATTAAATTTAGTTTTGTCAAGTTGGATCGGGTTGATAACGGGTTAGGTTGATGATTAGTCGGGTTGATAACGGATTAGGTTGATGGCGGGTTATAAGTTAGGCCCAAGTCAGGTCAGATCACTTATATTCGAATCAACATCGAGCCCAGTCAATTTCGGATCGCTTCTTTATCGGGTCTTGTCAATAAATTTCTTATATTATATTGAGTTGAATTTATATAGTTTGGATCAAATCAGTCGGATCGAATCAACTTTTATCATCTTTCATTAAACGTGAACCAAATTTCATCTTATTTATAATGGGCATTAGTTTGAGTCATATGGTTTTGAGTAATCTAAGCCGAATATGGTATATATATCTAGACAAGTTTCAAACCCTACTCAAATCCGACTTGACAGCTATTCAACTAAAATCATGGATTTGCCAATTTGGGTCCTTGACTACACAAGTTCCAGCCTCTTTTCTACCAGCTTAGATAAATTCATTATTGGCCAAACTTAAAATTGGTGCTTTCGCTTACTAAAACAAAAATAATTTTAAAAAATCACTTACAATTGTTTTTCATATAAGAAACTATTTAGTCGCTCTAAATGCATGTTTTGTATGGGTTATCTCTTAGTGTGGTTGGAAAACAAAACAAACATTTAAAATGATTATTCTTCTAAAAAAAATTCATATATAGATTAGGTAATATCATAACATAAGAAGACCGAAAATTCCACGAAGGCCATGAAGGTAAAATAAGAGGTTACACTCAGACTTATTACTCCTTTTAGAATAAAATATTAATATAGCCCTTTTCAGTTCATAACATGCCAAAACACCCTAGACGTTTAAACATACATCATAATAGCTCTTTCTATTACGTCGATTTTTTTAATAAAAAAAATATTCAGTGCAAACACGTCTAATGATTTGATGTATTTGATGAAAACAAGAATAAGCCAGTACAATTAAATTTGAGTTAGTATACACCTATTGGGTATGTTTCTTAATGTCCCAACGACCTCTTTCCTTAAAATATATTAGTTAGAATGTGTCCTACGATCGGGCATGTTTTATTAGTTCTATGAATTGCCCACTTTTTCATGTCAACAGAACCCTACTACTATCCTACTCCTTCGTCGTCTTTGTTTGTCTCCCTCTTTGCAACAAATCCCATCTCTCTCAAGCTCTCTCTTCAAATATTTGCCTCTCATCCTCAGTTGTTCGTTCCTTCTTGTGATTAGATCCCGGTGTGGCCTCATTTTTTCTCCTTCTTTGTGTCAATTTTGGTTATCTCTCAATTTAGATTTCAAATTTCATAGCTTTAAGGTAGGTTTGTTTATTTATCGTTTTTTCTTATTATGTGGTGGATTATGTTATATTATTCTATAATATATATTTTTCCTTATTTTTGTATAGTATATGTATTGTATTATGAAATATAACACAGTTGTTGTATATAATATATATATTGTTATTAATATTGTATGATATATATAATTATGCTAAAATTTAGTTCTAATTTTAGTTTATATTTCATGTGCTAAGATTGCATTGAAATATCTTTAATTTGTTATCTTATATTTTCTAAGCCAGTTGTACGTTTAGAATTATGAATATTACAGTTGAATTTGTGTATATACTAATTTTATTGAATTTATAAAAATTGGATCTTTTGTTGGTAAAATGTGCACGTGTTAGATGTGGGAGTATTTAACTGATTTGGTATAATGTGAAAAACATTATTGAATATAAGAGTTATATAGAAGAGAAAAAAAATACTACTTTATGTTAATTGATTGAAAATGTTATATTTGCAAATGATATACTTGTAAAAAAAATTGTGTGTGTATGGTAAACTTGTTAAATTTGTTAAAGAATGTTAAACTTCATCTTTTTCTTCTTCTTTTTTCTATTTTGTTAAATAAAAGTGTTGTGGATATGATTGAGAAAAGCAAATAAGAAAGATTTAGTTTTGATTGATTTGAAATAATACATTGTTATTGGTACATCCCCAATTTTATTATTTAAAATTTTCATTTTACTGAAGTGTAATCATAAAATATTTTGGTGTTATTGCCACTTAGCATAAGTCCAGTCTTCCAATCTTTTTTATGCAAAATGCTAAGGCTAAACAAGTCAGGTCAATAATAATAATAACAACAACAACAATAATAACAACAAGAGTGGAAATAAAAAGACAATCATATAATAAAGGTTTACAAATAAACACACTTTACACACCAATTAAGACAAAATATAATCGGGACATAAGAGTCCAAAAGGAAAACCAACTATAGTAGAAACTAGCACCCAAATGTATGATATGGTTTGTCATAACTCTTAGACCCAAAATCCTATCCCTTGAAAGGAATCTCCTTCTATGGATCCTCACCACATTTGTAAGTCTCGTGCCACTCCATGGCCTGCATATAATTATCTTTAAAAGTAATATCAGTGACTTCCTTTTAATAAGCCGCTTGCAAAGAGATAGCATGCTCAAATTGCATGTAGATACACAATAATAAGAAACATGATCACATCCTAACCACATGAAATCATCTCAATAAAAAATTTCCATGTTTGTATGAGTTCCACATAAGAACAATAATCAACCAATACCATAACAAGTCCAACCATAACCAAGATTTCAACCCCAACTCAACAAGTACCGAGGCAAAACCCTAACCTAATTATTAAGAAGACTATAGATAACATTAAACCAAACCATTAACCTCTTTACATCACGTCAAAGAGGTCATACAACATCAAGCCATGTATAAAAAAAATTTATATTCTTGACATCACGTCACAGAAGTCACAAGACCTTAGCCATTTACATGCAACCTTAGCACTCAAGTTCTTAAGTATGTATACTATAATACCCAAAAATTTAGTACTAAACAAATTATTTTTGCATAAACATTAATGATAAAATATTGGGTGTCATGCCACATCCAACATAGAAGAGGCACTCCCTATACCCCATGTATGTAAAGTACACGCTTGAAAAAATAACGTGTGCCTAGATATCAGGTGTGATAAATACTTGATCCCACGATGATACAAGATTAACGATGATACAAGATTACTAAATAGAGAGAATATATATGATAGAAAAATAGAGAACTAAAACTCTAGATACACAGAGAGAGAAGGAGAGAGAGATCCGAATAACAATACACTTGAACCAACCCAAGACTACTCACCACAATTAAGCACAACGTAAATATTGAATCAACATATACTTGTAAACAAGGTAGTAACTACTCATAGGAATGACCAACACCCATGAAAAGGATGGTCAGTACGTTACTTAAGTAAGGTGATAATACACACCCATTAAAAAAGGAATGTGTGGCACAAGCGACATAATGGCAAGATAAATATTAAACATGCATAGATACTCAAGATACAAGACAATTCAAGATTGAGTTGTATTTGAAGTTTATCATTAGATAATTCACAAAACCAATTTACTTAGTTACGTTGAGATTAGGGAACTACTTGTACTATAGCCACTCCTCAACCCTTTACCCCACAGAATGGAGAAATATAGTCAATGTCATTTATATGTAACATTTACTCTACCCTTTCCCCGTCGGTGGGAGAAAGGTAGTCAACATCACTGATATGTAACATTCAAGGTAGAACACACTTGGACCACTAATAAACCTCTAATCATTAATTATGCATACCTCCTATAAGCTATTTGATTGGTTAGATGGAGTAGATTAAGGTCCTTTGGTTCCATTAGGACCAAAAAACCAATTCAATAATTAGATAATTTTATCACTTAGAATCATTTTGGTCTCGTCTCATCTAATCTTCCACTTTGAGTAGTAGTGTTTTATTTGTCATTAACCTGTACTTATCACGTAATAATGCCTCACTTGATTTTGTTAATGTCATTAGAATTTTACTTCATTACCATGGACTTACCATGAGAAAACTATTTATCATAATCCTTTATTATTATAAATCTATTCCAACAATTAATAGCATCCAACACTTAAAGTGCATCACTGATAATACATTGATCATCTTATAAGAGTAAAGGCAAGGCATAATAATAACTATTATATACACAAAGAAATCTTTCACAAGGTAAAAGACTATAATACCCTTATAACCTTAATTTCACAAGTACACCATAACTTCCTCGATGAGATTTTCCAACTCATTAAATTTAAGACACTAATTTATAATTTCATTAAGAAAGTCATATCTAAAATTCATAAATTAACTCCAAGCTTTTACACATAAGTTACCGATGCTACCTTTTTTGTTACTATTCCCAATTTAATATCTTTATCATAAAAGCATACCATATACTATTCATAATTTATTGAGATGATTCACAAATCATCACTTCTATATATCAACCTAGATATAATACCTCTACAATACCAAATGTTCTAAAATTGACCAAATTGCTCTTAATTCACCCAAACTTCTCAAGCTTTATTATTTTTGTAACTTAAGGCATCCTTATCTAAAGCTTAACATATTATATTTCAATTTTATTGTAACAGCCTAAAGGAATATAATGAAATATTTTTCCTTCAAAAACTTAAAAAAATACCAATTTACCCCTATGGCCAAAACTCTCACATTATTCACAAAATTATACAAGTCTTCAAATTTTATCAATTTTACACACAATACTATTTACATTATTATTACCCTAAAAATATAATTTAAAAAAATTAAAAGAATCTACAACACCATAAACACCATATTGATGAGACTTGCCATAATCACAAAGCCCTCAAATTTGAGATTTTTAACATAATACACCAAATTCCATACTTATATACATTTTAATCTGCTTATCCCAAGATTTAAAATATAACATAATATATCAACACACTAAAGATTTTATGGCAAAGACTAGCAAGGCATAAAAGATAACAACTACTTATAGAATCACAAAACTTATAAAATGGTACATTTTACTAAACAATACATGGGTATGAATTTAAGAGAAAGACTAGCATAATTTCTAGCATGAAACATGATAATATGTACATTTATAAAATTAACACATTGTCAAAAAAAATTCTTACCAAAGGCTACACTTGTCTCTAAGCAAAAATAATCCTAAATAACCTTATTCCATAATCCAATAACCTAAAAGAAAAATACAAGAATTAAATAAAAGAATTATGGTCATGGTTAGAAGAGAAGAGAAAAATTAGAAGAGAGGAGAATAAGCCTTAGGATATTGAAAAATAGGGCTTGAGAACAAACTTGAATCAAAACTTCACCAATGTATGAATTTAACTAAATTTTGTTTAAAATAAACACCAAAGAGTTAAGATTTCAGATTTCAGAAGTTAAAGGATGAAAGGAAAATGGAGAGGAGGAGAAGGGAAGGTTTTGGTTTTTAGCTTGGAGAATAAATGGGGAGGTGTTCTTCAACACTTTAGGCAAAACTTAAAGAAAAAGTGGAGAGGGAACTAAACACTAAGTGTTGAAGACAAAAGAAAGAATGAAAAAAATGAAGGTACAAGGGCATAAAGAGGGTTTGGAAATAAGCTAGCAGGAGAAGGAGAGATTTGACCAAGGCTTGCTTCTCCAATACTTGAGTGAAGGGTTGAGTGTAAGTACAAAGTGTAATAGAATGGGTGAGATGTAGGGTGAAGTGATTATGGTTAAGATCTTGGACAAAGGCAAGTAAACAAGTAAAAACCTAATTCAAGGTGAGGGGAGATTAGTAGGAGGTCAATAAGGAAAAAATGAAGGGCCCATAAAATCAAAACAACATAAAAATCACTCAACATAATACCTAGAAGAGCCCCAGTCAATTGTTTGTCATCTAAACAACAAGCTTTGGTCAACTGCCTGATACCAAAAACCCTAATCTTCTATGTTTAACCTAGTTAACCTAATCTATATTTCACCCCAACCCAAACACACATATTAAACACCTTAACACACAATATCCACCTATTATTTCTATATAATTAGATTCATATAACACATTAAGTTACAATTAGGTTCTTAATTAAGGTTTACAAAAAATGAGGTATAACATATATCCCTATAAATATTGTTATTCCCTATGAATATAAATGAGTCATTTGAACCAAAGGTCTAATTATGCAACTAGTGGCTCTACTGAGGTATGAGATCCCTTTTCAATCCTCAAGTCTTTTCACTTGATTATTATCTTATTTAAGTTGAGATAATTATTCCACGAGGACACTAAGGTCCAAAGCAACAATCAAATTAGCTAAGGGCCTCAAGGTTCACCACAACTAGTGTCATCATATATTAGGTTTAAGCATCACACTAAGGCTTAAAAAACTAACTCAACTCAATCTAATTCAATCCTTCTTAATTAATTATTCCAATTTGTCTAAAGGCCAACCCTAAAGTTAAATATCGGTGCAAAAATCCAAGGTTAACTCTAAAGTCAACTAAGGGTCAACTAAAGCCAACATAGTCCAATTATTCACGCTAGGTACATTTTAGTCACAAATGATTAAATTACCATTCAAAATCCTAATCACCACATTTTATCCAATTATTCATGCTAGGTATATTTTAGTTACAAATGATTAAATTAATAGTTCTTTTGAAAAGGCTAAAATATAATAAATTAAATCACTATGAATGGAGGTAAATTATAAAATATAGTAAATGACTATTTTATCCTTATACATATATTAAGCAAGTTAAGCATATAAAGTCCTAAGTATGCATATCTAATATATCATTTATTTCATGTTAATTATACAAAATGAATTTAAGGCATGAATTGGCACCTGTTCTATAAATAAATCATGGTACAAGTAAATTTACCTTTCTACCCCCAAAGCATGTAAATAAAGATTTAAACCTAAGCATAATCATGCTCAAATACTCACATGTTATATATCAAAATTTAACTGCGATATGCAATGGATGTAATGGAATACATAGCATATTATGAAAGTGTCTTGAAAGGGTAAAATCCTAGCCAAACCCTAAACCCTAGATGTGCATAATGTTCTAGCAACAATTTACATATAATCACATGCATATATCCTTATATTTTAAATACAATAAAATCATGCATGATAATTAATTTCAAGCATGCTAGCATACATTACTTTGGAAATCAAAAAATTATGTATAAAAATATAATATTTCATGATTCTATTTTCCTTACACCAAATCACAAGCTTGCATTAAAATGAAACGTAGTATGATTCTAGCCCTGGATAAAGGTTATCATACTCACAACCAAATTCTACCATTTACAAAGTAATTGAATTTGCCTCTACACTATACAAAAGCACAACCAAAAATGCCATCACCAAATCCACCTTAAGAGTCACCTAAACAAACAACACCCAACAACATTATTAGAATCTAGCATAAAATAGCATTGGTAACAAACATATAAACCAAACAATCAAAGCAAATGAAAAATGAGAGAACCAAGGACTAGAGCTAGAACACACAAAGCCTATTAAGCTCCTCAATGTGGGTAGTTCATGCAACTCCTTGATGAGTATCGCAATGCTTTTCCTAATGAATTACCCCTTCGATTGCCACCTAAGAGGGGAATAGAATGTAACACCCCCAAAATTCACTACTAAAAAATTTTATTTTATTAAAATTTGAGTGGAAGTAAATACAGCAAATTTCGGGGATGCTACCACCACATTTAGTATCATATTGGTTTCCTTCCACCGTTCCAATACCAAGTGCAAAGGCTTAAGAAAAGAACCAAATTGCACAAATCCAAAATTTTGAAACTAAATTAGAGTAGCGCTCTAAATACATTACAAGAATAAAAATCCACTATAGTGGTTACAACATAATAACATTAAAAATAGGAAAAATACTAAAACCTTCCTAGATATTCCTACGCTCTTTAACTTGAAATAAAGTATGAATAACTCCTACAGACTAACCTACAAAGGATACTACCTATTGAATAGGCAGAGGCTTACAAAAGGAACACTTTAGTACTACGGTACTAAGTAATCCTTTATACATAACTAAAAGGTAGGGCCTGCATGCAACACATTAATCTAATAATAAGAATGATAGATTACACAACACACAAAAAGAAATACAATAAATATTTAGATGGACTAGTACTTCAAGAATCATATGTCACAAGGTACATTCACTTAGCATTACCAACACTAACCAAGAGAGCATCCAAGTAAAGCTCTTTGTAGTATAATTAAAATTCCAACCTCATACTCAAACGATACATACCACCACTGAATTTAAGGCAGGCACCCAGGGCGGCTATCATATCACAACATCAAGTCATATGGTATATTCAACATTTTTTGGACTTAAGTCATTAATTAGATATTATTCATAATCATCTCTTGAATTATATCCACCTGAGTACGGAGGCCCCACTATTATAGCCGATAGAACGAAAATAACGACTCCGAGATAGAACGCACCTAGATACTATTAAAGCTAGTGGAACGGTGTCCAGGAAAGAACGCATCTAGCCACTATTATAGCTGGTAGAACAAAAATCATCCTAATTCTAATCCCGACCCAAATAATATTCCACTGTAAGTAATCAATATCTTTTCCATGAATTATTATCATCCAAGGTTTAACTTTATCGAGCTTAGAACCCCCACTATTATAACGGGTGGAATGAGAATACTACTACAAAGCAAAATGAGCATAGCAACTATTATAGTCGGTGGAACGGTCTCCAGGGTAAAACACTCCTAGCTACTATTATAATCAGTGGAACGGTAGTCATCCTAAGTCTCGGCCCAACTCAATGATCTTTCATTTTAAGCGATTGATTTTATTCATGTCTTCTTCAATAAGTGACCCCTTCTAAACATGCACACCCTATCAAGCTCTCTCGACTCATTACCACTCTACCAACCCAGCCTTCCTAAAGTATCCTATCCCATAACATGGGACCTCTACATTCCTCAAGACTCCAAGACCCCCATACACCTTCCACCATACTCACCACAAATTTAAAACTCCCACATATATGGGTCAAGGCCCACTTCCCCATTTCTCCACCTAGGTTTACCATCACCCACTAGGGTTTTCCCTTGAAACCCTAATCTAACCTATGTGGCCCTAACCTCTCCTCTTCTTACTCAGCCCACATTCTCCTTTGATTCCCACACCATCACCATACTCAACCTAGTCCAAACCTCACAGACCAACTCCTCAGCCTTTTCCCACAATACCACTATCTTTAGGGATATCCCCCCAAAAACCCTAGTTGGTGCTTCCATGTATATTCCCATCAACTCACGTACTAACTCTTTCCCAAGTATACCAAACACCCAAAATACAGTTATTCCAAGTCAACCCTCAAACTAGATTTTTCCACGTAAGCTTTTCTTCCGTGCATAGCACATACACCCCATAAAAGGCTCACACTCCCCATACAAGATTTTACCCTAACCCTTCATTTTGTTATTATCTCCCTCTATTTTCTTACCCATGTTTCATAATACACTTAGGGCATTTCCCTCAATTTTTCTTACTCACTCCACCCTTTTTATTTCTTTTATTCCCCCATAACCACTCAAACCCACCTAAGGCTTCTAAGCATACATGTCATAACATCTTAACCATACATACGATCATGTCATCCATAACAAGTTATATCACACATATTTC